>SWLB01000065.1:0-70000 GCA_011114355.1 Carex littledalei | reverse complement strand
ACACTGTCCACTAGCGCAAAGAGACGATGATGGGCTCGAACAAATACACTCTCTCAACAGCGAGCCATCCTACTTCCCAAAACCTCCGTTCAACCGAACCTACTCCAAGGACCCGGTTGAGCATCAAAACTGGAGGTGGAAGCAGAACAATTCAGCACCTTTCAACAGTGGCCCAAACCCTTCTTACAACAACTCCTTCAACAACCCTTCTAGCAGTAACAACAACTCCTTCAACAATCCTTCTGGCAACAACAACAACAACAACCGAAACTTTTACCACAATGCATCCTTCAACAACCAGAACAACCGAGCAGCCCAATCTGGACCTTCCAAGCCATATGTCGCTCCCGCTGTGAGTGATTTCATGCATGAGCAAGGAAAAATGAACCAGATGTTATTCGAGCAAATGCAACAAATGAGTGCTCAACTGACTGCTCAGAATCAGATGATGGAGCAATTGGGGTACAAAGCCGGTCCAAACCCACCTCAACCTGGTAAGCTTCCCAGCCAACCAGAGATAAACCCCAGAGCAGAAGCCAAGGCAGTCACCCTGCGAAGTGGGACCCAGTACGAAGGTCCAGCCAAGCAGACAGACCAGACCACACAGCACGCGGACCGCACAGATTCAACGCGCCCCGCGTCCACACCTGAAGATGAGAATCCGAGCCGCGTCGAATCGACTCGACCGGCAGTCACATCTGAAAACCCTGTGCACGCGACCCGCACCACTGACACGCGGGCCGCGTCTAAAGAACCCGAGAGTCAGAAGAAGTCAGGGGCCGAGAAACCTCCACCATACAGGCCACCTGTACCCTTCCCACAAAGACTAGCTGAGACCAGACTGAATGCCCAATTCGCAAAGTTCATTGATGTTCTCAAGCAGCTGCACATTACCATCCCATTCACCGAAGCATTGACTCAGATGCCCACCTATGCCAAGTTCTTGAAAGACATTCTATCCAACAAGCGAAGCTTGGGGGGGCACGAGACGGTGAAACTGACAGAGCAGTGCAGCGCCATTTTGAGCAACGCACTACCACCCAAACTGGAAGACCCTGGTAAGTTTTCTATTCCTTGCACTATAGGAAAAGCCACGATCAAGAAGGCTCTATGTGATTTGGGAGCCAGCGTGAGTCTCATGCCACGCACAATCTATGATCGGATGGGGGTAGGTGAGCTCAAGCCTACGCGAATGACATTACAGCTAGCAGATTCATCGGTAAGACTTCCGCTTGGCATAGTGGAAGATGTACCTGTTCAAGTTGGTAAGTTCTATGTACCTGCTGATTTTGTTGTTATGGAAATGGAAGAGGACAAGGAAGTCCCCATTATTCTGGGACGACCTTTCCTTAGAACTGCAGGTGCAATAATTGATGTATCTCATGGAACACTAACTCTGAACATTGGAGATGAGAAAGTGCGATTTCAGATTGATCGTGCTATGAAATATCCTTCAACTGAATCTGTATTTCGAATAGATGTGAATGAAGAATGTCTAACAGATTTGGCTGAAGATTACTTTCTTGAACAGCTTAATGAACGCTTGAATGAACACACTAATTTCTTATCTGAGCTGCAGGTTGAACAAAGCGAGACCCAATCTGTTTTTGCAGCAGACATGAAGTCAGGTATTTTTGAGGAATTTCCACGCGGGCCGGATGAATCACACGCGGGCCGCGCGACACAACCCGAAGACTTGGAAAATGATGAGAGCGGGTCGGATGAAACCGACGCGGGGTCCGCACGCGACCCGCATGAGACAGACGCGGACCGCGTCAAAAGCCAGACAGAGAACCCGACTCCAGAACTCAAGCCACTTCCAATCAATCTCAGGTATGAATTCCTCGGTCCAAACAATTCTTTTCCTGTGATCGTAAATGCAGGTTTAAATCCCGATCAGACCGCCAAACTTCTGGAGAAGCTGAAGATTCACAAAGGCGCGATTGGGTACTCGATCAAGGATCTCAAAGGAATCGACCCATCCATCTGTTCTCACAGAATCTTGCTTGAAGATGATCACAAGCCATCCGTGGAACACCAGCGACGACTCAACCCGAACTTAAAAGAGGTAGTGAAAAAGAAATACTTAAACTTCTTAATGCAGGTATTATCTACCCAATCTCTGATAGCAAATGGGTGAGCCCCGTCCATGTGGTGCCGAAGAAAGGAGGCGCAACAGTGGTAAAGAACGAGAAGAATGAGCTCATCCAGACGCGAGTAGTCAACGGATACAGGATGTGTATTGATTACAGGAAGCTCAATGCAGCCACGCGCAAGGATCACTTTCCATTGCCATTTGTTGATCAACTCCTTGAAAGGCTAGCTAATCATTCTTATTTTTGTTATCTTGATGGTTATTCTGGTTTCTTTCAAATACCCATTCACCCACAGGACCAAGAAAAGACCACTTTTACTTGTCCATACGGTACATTTGCATATCGCAGGATGCCCTTTGGTCTTTGTAATGCACCTGCGACCTTTCAAAGAGCCATGATGGCTATCTTTTCTGATTTTATTGAGAATGAGGTCGAGGTCTTTATGGACGATTTTTCTGTGTATGGTGTTTGTTTTGATTCTTGTTTAACTAACCTTTGCAAGATTTTGCAGAAATGCGAAGATGTCAATTTAATTCTAAATTGGGAGAAATGTCACTTCATGGTTCAGGAAGGTGTTGTCCTAGGACATGTTGTGACTTCAAAAGGGATCGAGGTTGATAAGGCAAAGATTGAAGTAATTGAGAAACTTGCAATCCCAACTTGTGTCAAAGGGATTCGCAGCTTTCTGGGTCATGCAGGATTTTATCGCCGCTTTATCAAGGACTTTTCTAAAATTGCGAAACCATTGACCAATTTACTTATCAAAGATTCTGATTTTGTTTTCACTGATGATTGTGTCAAGTCTTTTTGCAGTTTGAAGGAAGCACTTATCTCAGCACCCATTTTGCAACCACCTGATTGGTCTCTACCATTCGAGATTATGTGCGACGCGAGCGACTATGCTGTAGGAGCAGTTCTTGGGCAGAAAAAGGACAAGAAACCGTCCGCCATTTACTATGCTAGCAAAGTGCTAGATCCAGCCCAGATGAACTACACAACCACCGAGAAGGAGCTTCTCGCGATTGTGTTTGCTCTTGACAAGTTCAGATCTTATCTAGTCGGCTCGAAGATAATTGTTTACACTGATCACGCCGCACTCAGGTATTTGTTAAGCAAACAAGATGCTAAACCTCGTCTAATTAGATGGATTCTTCTTTTACAGGAATTTGACATCGAAATTCGAGACAAAAAGGGAGTTGAGAACACTGTAGCCGACCATCTCTCCCACCTTCGGTGGGAAGAGGAAGACTCAGCCAAATTGCCGATCAACGACTCATTCCCTGACGAACATCTCTTCTCAGTTTCATCTCTGGACACCTCTGACGCGGGCCGCATGCCTTCACACGCGGACCGCACAACCTCTGACGCGGGCCGCACAACTTTGCACGCGGACCGCACAAATTTTCAGCTGACACCCTGGTATGCTGACATTGCAAACTACTTAGCTTCTGGGTTGCTACCGGGCACCATGACTTACCAGCAGAAGAAGAAGCTCAGATCGGATGCCAGGTATTATTTTTGGGATGAACCCTTTCTTTTTAAAATAGGTGTTGATGGCATTTTCAGAAGATGTGTGCCATACGAGGAGACACGATCGATCCTTGAGCATTGCCATTCATCCGCATATGGAGGGCACGCTTCGTTCTCCAAGACAGCCACCAAGGTATTGCAATCTGGTTTCTTTTGGCCTTCTCTTTTCAGGGATGCAAGAACCTTAGTCATGGCATGCGACAAGTGTCAACGGACTGGCAACATCACCAAGCGCAATGAGATGCCTCTCAACTCCATTCTTGAGGTAGAGGTTTTCGACGTGTGGGGTATTGATTTCATGGGACCATTTCCATCATCGTGTGGGAATGAGTACATCCTGGTTGCCGTCGATTACGTATCCAAATGGGTCGAAGCAGTGGCATGCAGAAAGGCTGACTCCAATTCAGTGAAGCGACTGTTCAATGACATCATTTTTCCGCGCTTTGGGGTGCCAAGAGCTGTTATCAGTGATGGAGGAAAGCACTTCATCAACCGCCAATTTGACAATCTCTTGAGCCGGCATGGGGTGACTCATAAGGTAACAACTTCTTATCACCCTCAATCTAATGGCCAAGCTGAAATCTCTAACAGGGAGATCAAGTCCATCTTGGAAAAGACGGTAGCAAGAACAAGGAAGGATTGGTCATTAAAATTGAATGATGCACTTTGGGCGTACCGCACCGCATTCAAGACACCGATTGGGATGAGCCCTTTCAAGCTGGTGTATGGAAAGCCATGCCACCTACCTGTGGAGATAGAGCACAAAGCATTCTGGGCCACGCGAGCCATCAACATGGACATGCTTGCCGCTGGTGAGAAGCGTATCCTCGACTTGCACGAGTTAGAAGAAATGCGTTTACACTCTTATGAGAATGCGAGGATCTACAAAGAAAAGACCAAGCGGGTCCATGACGAGCGCATTCTTCCACGTGAGTTCAAGGAAGGTGATCTTGTACTTTTGTTTAATTCTAGATTAAGACTCTTTCCAGGTAAACTCAAGTCTCGATGGTCCGGCCCATTTGTGGTGCAAAAGGTGTACCATTTTGGTGCAATTGACATTGGCAATGAAACATGTGGGACATTCAAGGTAAACGGTCAGCGTCTCAAACACTATGTTGCTGATCATCCACGCCCACCAAGGTTTGTCCAGGATCTCTCCGATCCTGCCATTGAAGAAGCTTAGCAAAAGGAGGTCGAGCTTGAGACCTAAAACAAGCGCTTCTTGGGAGGCAACCCAAGCCCTTTTTAATTTTCTCGCACTTTTATCAGTTTTATATTCTTTACTGTCTTATTTTCTTTTGCATGCATTTTTCTGTTTCTGTTTTTATTAAATTTGCATTTAGGATGTCGAAAGAGAACAGCAGGTTCAACACTCCACGCGACCCGCGTCCAATTGACGCGGCCCGCGTCATCACCAACCGTCGCGATGCTCAAAGGCGCCCATTACGGGCTGAAACGGCGCAACTCAACCCTTTTAAACCCGACCCGTTTTCACCCTTCTCCTTTTCCCTCTTCGCAGCAAACCACAAACCCTCTCACGCGCCCCGAGCTTGAACCCGCGCCGCCTAAACCCTAGCCGACCCCTCTCTTACCACCGCATCCTTTCTCACCGACGCCGCCCCTCTCTCGCTGCCGAGACCTCTTCACTCTCCACCCGGTGCTGCACTCTCCCTCTCCTTCCCTTCCACCAGACCGAGCAACGCAACCCAACTTTCTCTGCTGACCCGTTTCCGCCATTGCTGCACCTCACCACCTTTCCGACGCGACCCGCATCAAAAATCAACGCGCCCCGCGCTCGACTTACGCGCCCCGCGCCAGATCCACGCGACCCGCGTCTACTCCTTCCAGAGGACCATGAATCGCGAGAGACGGTCCAAATACGCGCATGAACGGCGGCAAGACGCCCTCCGCGCCCAGCAGCAACCACCTGCGCGCACTCCCTCTCCTTCTGGCTCGCACCATTCGTCTAGCTCTCATCACCATGGTACTTCTTCTCACTCTTCTTCTCACAATTCTCATACTGTAGCAGCAAATCCAGATCCAACCTACGACGAGGTGTATGACACCGACGCTACTCACAACACGTCTAGTGAGTACACGGCTCGAGCTGATGACTACCCACCTCCACACTTCCGAATCAACTCCCGTCGCATGTTCAACCACTTTGACATTTTGCGACATAGAAGTTTCGACAACACACGCCGAGTCGACTCTGACACTCTCCGCGCACTTGGTATCGCTGACCAGTTCCTCCATCTCACGGGGCGGATTGGATTCACTACCGCCTTTTGGGAGATCGCGGAATACTCCTACCAAGAGCTCACCCTTGAGTTTCTTTCTTCTCTAGAGCTCAAGTGGGACCCAGAAGGGCAACCTTACATCAAGGTTCGGCTGCGCAATACCACTTTCAGAATCGGCATTGTTCAGCTTCGTGACTGGTTTGGCTTCATGCCAGACCCACAGGTTAGCACTCTTGACTTTCGCGTAGGCATGGATAGACACCACTTCTGGCGTTTGATTTCTGGGATAGGCGCAGCCGACAACAATGATTTCAAGAGCATGGCCATTCCCCATCCCGTCCTTCGATGCCTCCAGCGCATCCTTGCCACCACCATCTTCGCACGGGGTGAGACAGTCTCCCGTGCCAATGTCGAGGACCTCGCTTTGATGGACCATATGCTCCGTCGCGACGCGGAGTTAGAGCGGCCAGATCTGATGCTCATTATGGTCCGTCATTGGCTCACTCTCCAGAGCTCCACGAAGATCGGTGGCATCATCACCATCGGCGCCTATGTGACCCGCATCGCTATTGAGTGTGGGGTATCTCTTGACGGTCTCTCTCTCTCCACAGGCCCAGCCATCATGGATGCGCGCGCCTTCCGCCAGGCGACTTTCATTAAGATCGACAGAGGTCCTGCTGGCCACCGCGACATATACTCATGGCGTATGCCGAATGGGACGTTATACGAGATGCCCTTTTCAGCACCCCTTTCATTTTCGGACATGCGCTCATGGTTTTTCAGAGGACCTCAGCCTCCACCGCCCACTGCTCCATTGCGTCCACCTTCTCCTCATGCCGCAGATATTCATATGCCTGACGCTCAGCACTCTCCACCACAGTTTCGTGCCTCCACTTCTGCCGCGCCTCCCTCTTATCCACCACCGATCCCCGATCCGACCATTCAGGATGTCTACACTCTCGTGTACGACATGCAGCGCACTCAGGGCGCTGTCCTTTATGATATCCAGAGCCGAGTGACCGCTGTTGAGGAGCAGCTCCGCGCTTGGTGGCTTGATCCTCCCGCCGACGACTGATCAGGTTTGTTCTCCTCTTTCCCTTGCTTTATTTTTTTTTCTATCTTTCAGTCTTGAAGCATTGAGGACAATGCTCGGACTAAGCTTGGGGGGGAGTCTTTTGACTTTTAGGATTTGTTTTTCTTTTTACTTAGGTCATGTTTACTTTTCTCTTGCATGTTTAGGTGGAAAATCTGCATGATTGTTTGAATTAGAGACCTTGATGAAAATTTTTGATTGTGATTTAGATAACCTTGAGATATTAGAACTAACCCCACAATTGATAAAAAGAACTGATAAAGATGTTTTGAGAACTTGAGAAGTAGAGAACTCGAATTGGATCGAAACAACATTTTGAAATTGAACTGTGCCTTTTAATGGGAAATGGGGATTTAAAATAAGGAAAAATTGAGATATTCATCGGTATGAATGAATACCATTGAATGTGTGTATTCATGGTGCAAGCATAAAAATAAAAGAAAAAGAAATGAATGAAAAGATGGAGAACATAAGAGTACTGGCAATAAGTCCAATTGGGCGCCTTTGAGCTCGTCTCCCACTTTAGAAAAGAAACAAAAGCTTTGCATACACCAACACACGAGCTTCTCGATTTTCCGACCTAAGCTTGTTCCAAGCTTGGGGGAGCGAAAATAAAGAAAAATCACCACAAATGAGGGCATAGATTCAATGAAGGAATGAGAAATTGATTAATTCGGGTAATTAACTTTGCAAATCTTAGAAACATTTCGAATTTGAAGTCTGATTAGTCAGTTTGTGGAGTGAATCAAAGTTGATCAAGGAAGGTCTAGATTATACCAAAGGAGTTCCCAAAGTTTTTATTAAAGCAATTCATGTAGATTTCCACTTTTACGAGTTTAGTTTGCATTTAGATTAGCTTAGAACCCAACCCGGTACCTAAGTACGATCTTTGCTTGAGGACAAGCAAGATTTAAGCTTGGGGGAATTTGATGCCTCATTATCATATCTATAAATCCGACCTATTTCTGTACCAAAATCTGTGTTCCAAACCATCAAATCGCGTCTTTTACATTGGAAATACATTGAATATCTGTAGAATGTGGTACTGCTATGTTTTCTTTCTTACTTTGCAGATAACGAGCGAAACCAGGGAAAATGATGAAGTTCTGATGACTTACACGCGGGCCGCGCCACTTCAGACGCGGGTCGCACAAACCCCTGACGCAACCACAGACGCGACCTCTATTTCTACACGCGAGGAGCACAGGCACGCGGACCGCGTCACTTACACGCGGGTCGCGCGAGTCAATTCCGGAAAGAAAACAGAAGAGGAAACAGAGGCTCAAAGAAGGAAGGTCGGCCAAATGAGCTATATTACGGGATCCCTTGCCACAGAAGGGTATCTCATTCATTATTGAGCATTCTGAAGAGCAAAAGAGAGGTTCTAGGGTTAGAGTTCGACGACTACCTTGGAGGCGAAGTTGAGAGGAGCAAGACGAGAGTTTTGCGACGAATCTTCATCGTTCTTCGAGTTTTTCTATGAACTCTTTTATCTTTATTTGTTTTATTTGTTCTTTGATTATGCTTGAGTAGATTTCTTAGTTTCTAGGGTTACGATGTAGTTTGATACTTTGTTTTGTATGCATGTTGTTTGGATTTGTGTTGAACAATAGTGTTTAATTGTTTGAGTATTATTCTTATTGCTTTGTTGAAATTGATTGAATGATTCACGTTTGTTTACTGTTAGATGCCTATAACATCTTTCTTGTACTTTGGCCTTGATGATTCTTTCAACCATACTTAGTATCTGAGGTAGGTTTACGAGCCGTAAGGCGAGACCAAAAAGTAACTGAGAGGTGAACTTTACCAATTATCGAAAGAAATTGGTTACCTTTAGTAAACCAGACAATTAACTTAGATTAAAACCCTAAGAAGGTGAAATTGCATTTTCGATACCAGGTTTATTAAGCCAACAAACGAGAGTTGAGGTTTAGGAACATTAGGTTCGGTCAATGAATCCTTACATTAAAGAACAACGCAAAAACAGACAACTGCTGCATTTGCTCGAGGTTCACGCGGACCGCGTATGAGAGTACGCGGGTCGCGTGTACATGCGGGTCGCGTGTGAAAGCACGCGGGTCGCATGGATACCGAGAGGCAAGGTTGATAATGAATCGAAAACCCTGGAAACAATTTTCTCCATTTGATAAAACCAACAATTTACTTTCTGTTATTTTGATTACTTCTGTTATTGAGTGAATTTAGGATTTAAACAACCAAACCAACCTTTTTCCAACTTCTAGTACCTAATTGATTTAGATAGAATTCCAGATTTGATTAAAGAACCGTCCTGTGGATCGAAACCTAATTATACTGTACGACGGGACTGTGCACTTGCAGTCTAGTCGAAAGTTGAGTAAGGTTAAAAGCTACAGCTTGCTGTAGTGAAACTTTGTGATACACTTTTGTGCGAACAATTTTAATTGCTTTGTTGAAGTTGATTGAATGATTCTTGATTGTCTACTGTTAGATGTCTATAGCATCTTTCTTGTAATTTGGCCCTGATGTTTCTCTCAACCAAACTTAGTATTTGAGGTAGGTTTACGAGCCGCAAGGCGAGACCAAATAGTAACCGACAGGTGAACTTTTCCACTTATCGAGAGGTAGTGGTTACCTTTAGTAAACCGGACAATTAACTTAGATTAAGAACCTAAGAAGGTGAAATTGCATTTCCGACACCAAGTTTATTAAGCCAACAAACGAGAGTTGAGGTTTAGGAACATTAGGTTCGGTCAATGAATCCTTACACTAAAGAACAACGCAGAAACAGACAGCTGCTGCATTCACTCGAGGTCCACGCGGACCGCGTATGAGAGTACGCGGGCCGCGTGTTCCATGCGGGTCGCGTATGAAAGTACGCGGGTCGTGTGCGGTACCGAGAGGCAGAGTTGAAGATGAAATTGGAAACCCTGGAAACGCTTTTCTCTATCTGATAAAAACCCAAACTTTACTTTCTGTTATTTTGATTACTTCTGTCATTGAATTTAGGAAATTAAACAAACCAAATCAACATTTTCCAACTTCTAGTACCTAATTGATTTAAGTAGAGTTCCAGATTTGATTTTGAACCGTCCTGTGGATCGATACCTGACTAAACTATACGATAGGATTGTGCACTTGCAGTCTAGTCGGAAGTTAATTCAAGGTTTAAAAGCTACAGCTTGCTGTAGTGAAACTTTGTGATACACTTTTGTGCGAACAATGTGCTAATTGTATATCAAAAGTAGTAATTTATCAAATAATTTAAACAAAAAAATTCAAATTTTCAGTGTTTTTCGCCTTTTCAATGAAGATATCGTCCCTATTCATATGTAATTTAGCGTAATTTACAGTATTTTTGCGTAATGTAATGTAATTTAGTGAAACTTAACTGAATATAGTGTAATTCAACATAATTTCAAGTAATTTAGCTTATTTTAGTATAAATATGCTAATTATATATCAAAAGAAGTAGTCTATCAAATAATTTTAAAAAAATTCAAATTTACAGCGTTTTTCGCCTTTTCAGTGTAGATACCGTCCCTATTCATATGTAATTTAGCGTAATATAGGGTAATTTACCGTAATATAGTGTAATTCAACATAATTTCAAGTAATTGGGCGTATTTTAGTATAAATATGCTAATTGTATATCAAAAGAAGTAATCTATCAAATAATTTAAACAAATTTTTTCAAATGTTCAGTTTTTTACACCTTTTCAGTGAAGATATCGTCCATATTCATATGTAATTTAGATTAATTTAGCTTAATTTACCGAAAATTTAAGCGTAATGTAATATAATTTAGTGTAATTTAACTTAATATAGTGTAATTCAACATAATTTCAAGTAATTTGGCGTATTTCAGTTTAAATATGCTAATTATATATCAAAAGGAGTAATCTATCAAATAATTTAAACAAAAAAATTCAAATTTTCAGTGTTTTTTGTTTTTTCAGTGAAGATATCATCCCTATTCATATGTAATTTGGCCTAATTTAGGGAAATTTACCGTATTTTAGCGCAATCTAATGTTGTAATTTAACTTAATATAGTGCAATTCAACGTAATTTCAAGTAATTTAGCGTATTTAAGTATAAATATGCAAATTATAAATCAAAAGAAGTAATCTATCAAATAATTAAAACAAAGAAAGTGAAATTTTCAGTGTTTTTCACATTTTCAGTGAAGATATCGTCGCTATTCATATGTAATTTAGCGTAATTTACCGTATTTTAGCGTAATGTAATTTAGTGTAATTTAACTTAATATAGTGTAAATCAATATAATTTCAAGTAATTGAGCGTATTTTAGTATAAATGTGCTAATTGTATATCAAAAGTATTAATTTCTCAAATAATTTAAACAAAAAAATTCAAATTTTCAGTGTTTTTTGCCTTGTCAGTGAAGATATCGTTCCTATTCATATGTAATTTAGCGTAATTTACAGTATTTTAGCGTAATGTAATGTAATTTAGTGAAACTTAACTTAATATAGTGTAATTCAACATAATTTCAAGTAATTTAGCGTATTTTAGTATAAATATGCTAATTATATATTAAGAGAAGTAGTCTATCAAATAATTTTAAAAAATTCAAATTTACATGGTTTTTCGCCTTTTCAGTGTAGATACCGTTGCTATTCATATGTAATTTAGGGTAATTTATCGTTTTTTAGCGCAACCGAATTTTGTAATTTAACTTAATATAGTGCAATTCAACATAATTTCAATTAATTTACCGTATTTTAGTATAAATATGCTAATTATATATCAGAAGAAGTAATCTATCAAATAATTGTAACAAAAAAATTCTAATTTTCAAGAAATTTTAGCGTATTTGAGTATAAATATGCAAATTGTATTTCAAAAGAAGTAATCTATTCAAACTTTCAGTGTTTTCCACATTTTCAGTGAAGATATCGTCCCAATTCATATGTAATTTAGCGTAATTTACCGAAATTTAACGAATTTTAGCGTAATGTAATGTTATTTAGTGTAATTTAACTTAATATAGTGTAATTCAACATAATTTCAAGTAATTTGGCGTATTTTAGTATAAATATGCTAATTATATATCAAAAGAAGTAATCTATCAAATAATTTAAACAAAAAAAATTCAAATTTTCAGTGTTTTTCGCCTTTTCAGTGAAGATATCGTCCCTATTCATATGTAATTTAGCGTAATTTAGCGTAATTTACCGTATTTTAGCGTAATGTAATGTAATTTAGTGTAATTTAACTTAATATAGTGTAATTCAACATAATTTAAAGTAATTTTGCGTATTTTAGTATAAATATGCTAATTATATATCAAAAGAAGTAATCTATCAAATAATTTAAACAAAAAAATTCAAATTTTCAATGTTTTTCGCCTTTTCAGTGAAAGTTATCATTCCTATTCATATGTAGTTTAGCGTAATTTAGGATAATTTACCGTATTCTAGCGCAATCTAATGTTGTATTTTAACTTAATATAATGCAATTCAACATAATTTCAAGTAATTTAGCGTATTTTAGTATATATATGCTAATTGTATATCAAAAGAAGATATCTATAAAATAATTTAAACAAAAAATTTCAAAATTTCAGTTTTTTACGCCTTTTCTGTGAAGATATCGTCTCTATTCATATGTAATTTAGCATAAGTTAGCGTAATTTACTGTATTTTATCATAATTGTAATGTAATTTAGAGTAATTTAACTTAATATAGTGTAATTCAATATAATTTCAAGTAATTTAGCGTATTTCAGTATAAATACGCTAGTTGTATATCAAAAGAAGTAATCTACCAAATAATTTAAACAAAAAATTTCAAAAATTTCAGTTTTTTACGCCTTTTCAGTGAAGATGTCGTATCTATTCATATGTAATTTAGCATAAGTTAGCGAAATTTACTGTATTTTATCGTAATTGTAAAGTAATTTAGAGTAATTTAACTTAATATAGTGTAATTCAATATAATTTCAAGTAATTTAGCTTATTTTAGTATAAATATGGTAATTGTATATCAAAAGAAGTAATCTATCAAATAATTTAAGCAAAAAAATTCAAATTTTCAGTGTTTTTTCGCCTTTTCAGTGAAGATATCATCCCTATTCTTATGTAATTTAGCATAATTTATCGTAATTTATCGTATTTTAGCGTAATGTAATGTAATTTAGAGTAACTTAACTTAATATAGTGTAATTCAACATAATTTTAAGTAATTTAGCGTATTTTAGTATAAATATGCTAATTATAAATCAAAAGAAGTAATCTATCAAATAATTAAAACAAAGAAAGTGGAATTTTCAGTGTTTTTCACAGATTCAGTGAAGATATCGTCCCTATTCATAGCGTAATTTAGCGTAATTTAGCGTAATGGAATGTAATTTACTGTAATTTAATTTAATATAGTGTAAGTCAACATAATTTCAAGTAATTGAGCGAATTTTAGTATAAATGTGTGATGTCTCGTTATTTGACCTACAAATCCGACCAATTTCTGTACCAAAATCTGTGTTTTAAACCACCAAATTGTGTCTATTACATTGAATATCTATAGAATGTGGTACTGCTGCGTTTTCATTCTTACTTTGCAGAAAACGAGCGAAATCAGGGAAGATTGTGAGTTCTGAATATGATGCTGAAATTTCAGCACCCGAACTTAAAACAGTCATAACTTTTGACTCGTAACTCCATTTTGAGTGTATGATTACTTTTCGGAAAGCTTGCGAGAAGATCTACAATCTGAGCCCAAGGCACGTGGGCTGCGTCAGACTTTTCCGAAAACAGAAGCTGAATTGGAAACAGAGGATAATTGAAGGAAGGTCGCGAATTGGCATAAAAGGGGCCTCTCTGTCCAACAGAGGGCTCATTCTGGATCTAAGAGGAGAGACCTAGCATTGGTGCTTGACGGCTTGGCTTGGAGAAGAGGAAGAGAGGCGAAAATCGAGATATTTGCGACGGATCTTCTCACCACTTCGAATTCTGCCATGAGCACTATCTTTATCATCTCTTTTATTTGTTTTATTTACTTTTTGACTATGCTTGAGTAGATTATTTAGTTTCTAGGGTTACGATGTAGTTTGATACTTTGTTTTGTATGCATGTTGTTTGAATCTGTGTTGAATGTTAGTGTTTAATTGTTTGAGTAGTATTTTAATTGCTTTGTTGAAGTTGATTGAATGATTCTTGATTGTCTACTGTTAGATGTCTATAGCATCTTTCTAGTAATTTGGCCCTGATGTTTCTTTCGACCAAACTTAGTATTTGAGGTAGGTTTACGAGCCGTGAGGCGAGACCAAATAGTAACTGAGAGGTGAAATTTTCCACTTATCGAGAGGTAGTGGTTACCTTTAGTAAACCGGACAATTAACTTAGATTAAAAACCTTAAGTAGGTGAAATTGCATTTCCGATACCAAGTTATTAAGCCAACAAACGAGAATTGAGGTTTAGGAACATTAGGTTCGGTCAATGAATCCTTACACCAAAGAACAACGCAGAAACTAACAGCTGCTGCATTCACTCGAGGTCCACGCGGACCGCGTATGAGAGTACGCGGGGTGCGTGTTCCATGCGGGTCGCGTATGAAAGTGCGCGGGTCGTGTGTGGTACCGAGAGGCAGAGTTGAAGATGAAATGGGAAACCCTGGAAACGCTTTTCTCTATCTGATAAAAACCAAACTTTATTTTCTGTTATTTTAATTATTTCTGTCATTGAATTTAGGAAACAAAACAACCAAATCAACATTTTCCAACTTCTAGTACCTAATTGATTTAAGTAGAGTTCCAGATTAGATTTTGAACCGTCCTGTGGATCGATACTTGACTAAACTATACGATAGGATTGTGCACTTGCAGTCTAGTCGGAAGTTAATTCAAGGTTTAAAAGCTACAGCTTGCTGTAGTGAAACTTTGTGATACACTTTTGTGCGAACAATGTGCTAATTGTATATCAAAAGTAGTAATTTATCAAATAATTTAACAAAAAATTCAAATTTTCAGTGTTTTTTCGCCTTTTCAATGAAGATATCGTCCCTATTCATATGTAATTTAGCGTAATTTACAGTATTTTTGCGTAATGTAATGTAATTTAGTGAAACTTAACTGAATATAGTGTAATTCAACATAATTTCAAGTAATTTAGCTTATTTTAGTATAAATATGCTAATTATATATCAAAAGAAGTAGTCTATCAAATAATTTTAAAAAAATTCAAATTTACAGCGTTTTTCGCCTTTTCAGTGTAGATACCGTCCCTATTCATATGTAATTTAGCGTAATATAGGGTAATTTACCGTAATATAGTGTAATTCAACATAATTTCAAGTAATTGGGCGTATTTTAGTATAAATATGCTAATTGTATATCAAAAGAAGTAATCTATCAAATAATTTAAACAAATTTTTTCAAATGTTCAGTTTTTTACACCTTTTCAGTGAAGATATCGTCCATATTCATATGTAATTTAGATTAATTTAGCTTAATTTACCGAAAATTTAAGCGTAATGTAATATAATTTAGTGTAATTTAACTTAATATAGTGTAATTCAACATAATTTCAAGTAATTTGGCGTATTTCAGTTTAAATATGCTAATTATATATCAAAAGGAGTAATCTATCAAATAATTTAAACAAAAAAATTCAAATTTTCAGTGTTTTTTGTTTTTTCAGTGAAGATATCATCCCTATTCATATGTAATTTGGCCTAATTTAGGGAAATTTACCGTATTTTAGCGCAATCTAATGTTGTAATTTAACTTAATATAGTGCAATTCAACGTAATTTCAAGTAATTTAGCGTATTTAAGTATAAATATGCAAATTATAAATCAAAAGAAGTAATCTATCAAATAATTAAAACAAAGAAAGTGAAATTTTCAGTGTTTTTCACATTTTCAGTGAAGATATCGTCGCTATTCATATGTAATTTAGAGTAATTTAGCGTAATTTACCGTATTTTAGCGTAATGTAATTTAGTGTAATTTAACTTAATATAGTGTAAATCAATATAATTTCAAGTAATTGAGCGTATATTTAGTATAAATGTGCTAATTGTATATCAAAAGTATTAATTTCTCAAATAATTTAAACAAAAAAATTCAAATTTTCAGTGTTTTTTGCCTTGTCAGTGAAGATATCGTTCCTATTCATATGTAATTTAGCGTAATTTACAGTATTTTAGCGTATGTAATGTAATTTAGTGAAACTTAACTTAATATAGTGTAATTCAACATAATTTCAAGTAATTTAGCGTATTTTAGTATAAATATGCTAATTATATATTAAGAGAAGTAGTCTATCAAATAATTTTAAAAAATTCAAATTTACATGGTTTTTCGCCTTTTCAGTGTAGATACCGTTGCTATTCATATGTAATTTAGGGTAATTTATCGTTTTTTAGCGCAACCGAATTTTGTAATTTAACTTAATATAGTGCAATTCAACATAATTTCAATTAATTTACCGTATTTTAGTATAAATATGCTAATTATATATCAGAAGAAGTAATCTATCAAATAATTGTAACAAAAAAATTCTAATTTTCAAGAAATTTTAGCGTATTTGAGTATAAATATGCAAATTGTATTTCAAAAGAAGTAATCTATTCAAACTTTCAGTGTTTTCCACCTTTTCAGTGAAGATATCGTCCCAATTCATATGTAATTTAGCGTAATTTACCGGAATTTGTCGAATTTTAGCGTAATGTAATGTTATTTAGTGTAATTTAACTTAATATAGTATAGTTCAACATAATTTCAAGTAATTTGGCGTATTTTAGTATAAAAGTGCTAATTATATATCAAAAGAAGTAATCTATCAAATAATTTAAACAAAAAAATTCAAATTTTCAGTGTTTTTCGCCTTTTCAGTGAATATATCGTCCCTATTCATATGTAATTTAGCGTAATTTAGCGTAATTTACCGTATTTTAGCGTAATGTAATGTAATTTAGTGTAATTTAACTTAATATAGTGTAATTCAACATAATTTCAAGTAATTTAGCGTATTTCAGTTTAAATATGCTAATTAGATATCAAAAGAAGTAATCTATCAAATAATTTGAAAAAAAAAAAATTCAAATTTTCAATGTTTTTCGCCTTTTCAGTGAAAGTTATCATTCCTATTCATATGTAGTTTAGCGTAATTTAGGATAATTTACCGTATTCTAGCGCAATCTAATGTTGTATTTTAACTTAATATAATGCAATTCAACATAATTTCAAGTAATTTAGCGTATTTAGTATATATATGCTAATTGTATATCAAAAGAAGATATCTATAAAATAATTTAAACAAAAATTTCAAAATTTCAGTTTTTTACGCCTTTTCTGTGAAGATATCGTCTCTATTCATATGTAATTTAGCATAAGTTAGCGTAATTTACTGTATTTTATCGTAATTGTAATGTAATTTAGAGTAATTTAACTTAATATAGTGTAATTCAATATAATTTCAAGTAATTTAGCGTATTTCAGTATAAATACGCTAGTTGTATATCAAAAGAAGTAATCTACCAAATAATTTAAACAAAAAATTTCAAAAATTTCAGTTTTTTTCGCCTTTTCAGTGAAGATATCGTATCTATTCATATGTAATTTAGCGTAATTTAGCGTATTTGAGCGTAATTGTAATGTAATTTAGTATAATTTAACTTAATATAGTGTAATTCAACATAATTTCAAGTAATTTAGGATAATATAGTATAAATATGCTAATTGTATATCAAAAGAAGTAATCTATCAAATAATTTAAACAAAAAATTCAAATTTTTAGTGTTTTTCGCCTTTTGAGTGAAGATATCATCCCTATTCGTATGTAATTTAGCGTAATTTATTGTAATTTATCGTATTTTAGCGTAATGTAATGTAATTTAGTGTAATTTAACTTAATATAGTGTAAGTCAACATAATTTCAAGTAATTTAGCGTATTTTGGTATAAATATGCTAATTATATATCAAAAGAAGTAATCTATCAAATAATTTAAACAAAGAAAGTGGAATTTTCAGTGTTTTTCACAGATTCAGT
The DNA here is from genome assembly GCA_011114355.1 of Carex littledalei. Lineage (NCBI taxonomy): Eukaryota > Viridiplantae > Streptophyta > Magnoliopsida > Poales > Cyperaceae > Carex > Carex littledalei. Next base: position 52,047 of record SWLB01000065.1, on the reverse strand, counting down.
GAAGATATCGTCCCTATTCATAGCGTAATTTAGCGTAATTTAGCGTAATGGAATGTAATTTACTGTAATTTAATTTAATATAGTGTAAGTCAACATAATTTCAAGTAATTGAGCGAATTTTAGTATAAATGTGTGATGTCTCGTTATTTGACCTACAAATCCGACCAATTTCTGTACCAAAATCTGTGTTTTAAACCACCAAATTGTGTCTATTACATTGAATATCTATAGAATGTGGTACTGCTGCGTTTTTATTCTTACTTTGCAGAAAACGAGCGAAATCAGGAAAGATTGTGAGTTCTGAATATGATGCTGAAATTTCAGCACCCGAACTTAAAACAGTCATAACTTTTGACTCGTAACTCCATTTTGAGTGTATGATTACTTTTCGGAAAGCTTGCGAGAAGATCTACAATCTGAGCCCAAGGCACGTGGGCTGCGTCAGACTTTTCCGAAAACAGAAGCTGAATTGGAAACAGAGGATAATTGAAGGAAGGTCGCGAATTGGCATAAAAGGGGCCTCTCTGTCCAACAGAGGGCTCATTCTGGATCTAAGAGGAGAGACCTAGCATTGGTGCTTGACGGCTTGGCTTGGAGAAGAGGAAGAGAGGCGAAAATCGAGATATTTGCGACGGATCTTCTCACCACTTCGAATTCTGCCATGAGCACTATCTTTATCATCTCTTTTATTTGTTTTATTTACTTTTTGACTATGCTTGAGTAGATTATTTAGTTTCTAGGGTTACGATGTAGTTTGATACTTTGTTTTGTATGCATGTTGTTTGAATCTGTGTTGAATGTTAGTGTTTAATTGTTTGAGTAGTATTTTAATTGCTTTGTTGAAGTTGATTGAATGATTCTTGATTGTCTACTGTTAGATGTCTATAGCATCTTTCTAGTAATTTGGCCCTGATGTTTCTTTCGACCAAACTTAGTATTTGAGGTAGGTTTACGAGCCGTGAGGCGAGACCAAATAGTAACTGAGAGGTGAAATTTTCCACTTATCGAGAGGTAGTGGTTACCTTTAGTAAACCGGACAATTAACTTAGATTAAAAACCTTAAGTAGGTGAAATTGCATTTCCGATACCAAGTTTATTAAGCCAACAAACGAGAATTGAGGTTTAGGAACATTAGGTTCGGTCAATGAATCCTTACACCAAAGAACAACGCAGAAACTAACAGCTGCTGCATTCACTCGAGGTCCACGCGGACCGCGTATGAGAGTACGCGGGGTGCGTGTTCCATGCGGGTCGCGTATGAAAGTGCGCGGGTCGTGTGTGGTACCGAGAGGCAGAGTTGAAGATGAAATGGGAAACCCTGGAAACGCTTTTCTCTATCTGATAAAAACCAAACTTTATTTTCTGTTATTTTAATTATTTCTGTCATTGAATTTAGGAAACAAAACAAACCAAATCAACATTTTCCAACTTCTAGTACCTAATTGATTTAGGAAGAGTTCCAGATTAGATTTTGAACCGTCCTGTGGATCGATACCTGACTAAACTATACGATAGGATTGTGCACTTGCAGTCTAGTCGGAAGTTAATTCAAGGTTTAAAAGCTACAGCTTGCTGTAGTGAAACTTTGTGATACACTTTTGTGCGAAGATCTATCAAATAATTTAAACAAAAAAATTCAAATTTTCAGTGTTTTTTTGCCTTTTCAATGAAGATATCGTCCCTATTCATATGTAATTTAGCGTAATTTACAGTATTTTTGCGTAATGTAATGTAATTTAGTGAAACTTAACTGAATATAGTGTAATTCAACATAATTTCAAGTAATTTAGCTTATTTTAGTATAAATATGCTAATTATATATCAAAAGAAGTAGTCTATCAAATAATTTTAAAAAAATTCAAATTTACAGCGTTTTTTCGCCTTTTCAGTGTAGATACCGTCCCTATTCATATGTAATTTAGCGTAATATAGGGTAATTTACCGTAATATAGTGTAATTCAACATAATTTCAAGTAATTGGGCGTATTTTAGTATAAATATGCTAATTGTATATCAAAAGAAGTAATCTATCAAATAATTTAAACAAATTTTTTCAAATGTTCAGTTTTTTACACCTTTTCAGTGAAGATATCGTCCATATTCATATGTAATTTAGATTAATTTAGCTTAATTTACCGAAAATTTAAGCGTAATGTAATATAATTTAGTGTAATTTAACTTAATATAGTGTAATTCAACATAATTTCAAGTAATTTGGCGTATTTCAGTTTAAATATGCTAATTATATATCAAAAGGAGTAATCTATCAAATAATTTAAACAAAAAAATTCAAATTTTCAGTGTTTTTTGTTTTTTCAGTGAAGATATCATCCCTATTCATATGTAATTTGGCCTAATTTAGGGAAATTTACCGTATTTTAGCGCAATCTAATGTTGTAATTTAACTTAATATAGTGCAATTCAACGTAATTTCAAGTAATTTAGCGTATTTAAGTATAAATATGCAAATTATAAATCAAAAGAAGTAATCTATCAAATAATTAAAACAAAGAAAGTGAAATTTTCAGTGTTTTTCACATTTTCAGTGAAGATATCGTCGCTATTCATATGTAATTTAGAGTAATTTAGCGTAATTTACCGTATTTTAGCGTAATGTAATTTAGTGTAATTTAACTTAATATAGTGTAAATCAATATAATTTCAAGTAATTGAGCGTATTTTAGTATAATGTGCTAATTGTATATCAAAAGTATTAATTTCTCAAATAATTTAAACAAAAAAATTCAAATTTTCAGTGTTTTTTGCCTTGTCAGTGAAGATATCGTTCCTATTCATATGTAATTTAGCGTAATTTACAGTATTTTAGCGTAATGTAATGTAATTTAGTGAAACTTAACTTAATATAGTGTAATTCAACATAATTTCAAGTAATTTAGCGTATTTTAGTATAAATATGCTAATTATATATTAAGAGAAGTAGTCTATCAAATAATTTTAAAAAAATTCAAATTTACATGGTTTTTCGCCTTTTCAGTGTAGATACCGTTGCTATTCATATGTAATTTAGGGTAATTTATCGTTTTTTAGCGCAACCGAATTTTGTAATTTAACTTAATATAGTGCAATTCAACATAATTTCAATTAATTTACCGTATTTTAGTATAAATATGCTAATTATATATCAGAAGAAGTAATCTATCAAATAATTGTAACAAAAAAAATTCTAATTTTCAAGAAATTTTAGCGTATTTGAGTATAAATATGCAAATTGTATTTCAAAAGAAGTAATCTATTCAAACTTTCAGTGTTTTTCCACCTTTTCAGTGAAGATATCGTCCCAATTCATATGTAATTTAGCGTAATTTACCGGAATTTGTCGAATTTTAGCGTAATGTAATGTTATTTAGTGTAATTTAACTTAATATAGTATAGTTCAACATAATTTCAAGTAATTTGTCGTATTTTAGTATAAATGTGCTAATTATATATCAAAAGAAGTAATCTATCAAATAATTTAAACAAAAAAAATTCAAATTTTCAGTGTTTTTTCGCCTTTTCGGTGAATATACCGTCCCTATTCATATGTAATTTAGCGTAATATAGCGTAATTTACCGTATTTTAGTGTAACGTAATGTAATTTAGTGTAATTGAACTTAATATAGTGTAATTCAACATTATTTCAAGTAATTTAGCGTATTTCAGTTTAAATATGCTATTTAGATATCAAAAGAAGTAATCTATCAAATAATTTGAAAAAAAAAAATTCAAATTTTCAATGTTTTTCGCCTTTTCAGTGAAAGTTATCATTCCTATTCATATGTAGTTTAGCGTAATTTAGGATAATTTACCGTATTCTAGCGCAATCTAATGTTGTATTTTAACTTAATATAATGCAATTCAACATAATTTCAAGTAATTTAGCGTATTTTAGTATATATATGCTAATTGTATATCAAAAGAAGATATCTATAAAATAATTTAAACAAAAAATTTCAAAATTTCAGTTTTTTACGCCTTTTCTGTGAAGATATCGTCTCTATTCATATGTAATTTAGCATAAGTTAGCGTAATTTACTGTATTTTATCGTAATTGTAATGTAATTTAGAGTAATTTAACTTAATATAGTGTAATCAATATAATTTCAAGTAATTTAGCGTATTTCAGTATAAATACGCTAGTTGTATATCAAAAGAAGTAATCTACCAAAAAATTTAAACAAAAAATTTCAAAAATTTCAGTTTTTTACGCCTTTTCAGTGAAGATGTCGTATCTATTCATATGTAATTTAGCATAAGTTAGCGAAATTTACTGTATTTTTATCGTAATTGTAAAGTAATTTAGAGTAATTTAACTTAATATAGTGTAATTCAATATAATTTCAAGTAATTTAGCTTATTTTAGTATAAATATGGTAATTGTATATCAAAAGAAGTAATCTATCAAATAATTTAAGCAAAAAAAATTCAAATTTTCAGTGTTTTTCGCCTTTTCAGTGAAGATATCATCCCTATTCTTATGTAATTTAGCATAATTTATCGTAATTTATCGTATTTTAGCGTAATGTAATGTAATTTAGAGTAACTTAACTTAATATAGTGTAATTCAACATAATTTTAAGTAATTTAGCGTATTTTAGTATAAATATGCTAATTATAAATCAAAAGAAGTAATCTATCAAATAATTAAAACAAAGAAAGTGGAATTTTCAGTGTTTTTCACAGATTCAGTGAAGATATCGTCCCTATTCATAGCGTAATTTAGCGTAATTTAGCGTAATGGAATGTAATTTACTGTAATTTAATTTAATATAGTGTAAGTCAACATAATTTCAAGTAATTGAGCGAATTTTAGTATAAATGTGTGATGTCTCGTTATTTGACCTACAAATCCGACCAATTTCTGTACCAAAATCTGTGTTTTAAACCACCAAATTGTGTCTATTACATTGAATATCTATAGAATGTGGTACTGCTGCGTTTTTATTCTTACTTTGCAGAAAACGAGCGAAATCAGGAAAGATTGTGAGTTCTGAATATGATGCTGAAATTTCAGCACCCGAACTTAAAACAGTCATAACTTTTGACTCGTAACTCCATTTTGTGTGTATGATCACTTTTCGGAAAGCTTGCGAGAAGATCTACAATCTGAGCCCAAGGCACGTGGGCTGCGTCAGACTTTTCCGAAAACAGAAGCTGAATTGGAAACAGAGGATAATTGAAGGAAGGTCGCGAATTGGCATACAAAGGGGCCTCTCTGTCCAACAGAGGGCTCATTCTGGATCTAAGAGGAGAGACCTAGCATTGGTGCTTGACGGCTTGGCTTGGAGAAGAGGAAGAGAGGCGAAAATCGAGATATTTGCGACGGATCTTCTCACCACTTCGAATTCTGCCATGAGCACTATCTTTATCATCTCTTTTATTTGTTTTATTTACTTTTTGACTATGCTTGAGTAGATTATTTAGTTTCTAGGGTTACGATGTAGTTTGATACTTTGTTTTGTATGCATGTTGTTTGAATCTGTGTGAATGTTAGTGTTTAATTGTTTGAGTAGTATTTAATTGCTTTGTTGAAGTTGATTGAATGATTCTTGATTGTCTACTGTTAGATGTCTATAGCATCTTTCTAGTAATTTGGCCCTGATGTTTCTTTCGACCAAACTTAGTATTTGAGGTAGGTTTACGAGCCGTGAGGCGAGACCAAATAGTAACTGAGAGGTGAAATTTTCCACTTATCGAGAGGTAGTGGTTACCTTTAGTAAACCGACAATTAACTTAGATTAAAAACCTTAAGAAGGTGAAATTGCATTTCCGATACCAAGTTTATTAAGCCAACAAACGAGAATTGAGGGTTTAGGAACATTAGGTTCGGTCAATGAATCCTTACACCAAAGAACAACGCAGAAACTAACAGCTGCTGCATTCACTCGAGGTCCACGCGGACCGCGTATGAGAGTACGCGGGGTGCGTGTTCCATGCGGGTCGCGTATGAAAGTGCGCGGGTCGTGTGTGGTACCGAGAGGCAGAGTTGAAGATGAAATGGGAAACCCTGGAAACGCTTTTCTCTATCTGATAAAAACCAAACTTTATTTTCTGTTATTTTAATTATTTCTGTCATTGAATTTAGGAAACAAAACAAACCAAATCAACATTTTCCAACTTCTAGTACCTAATTGATTTAAGTAGAGTTCCAGATTAGATTTTGAACCGTCCTGTGGATCGATACTTGACTAAACTATACGATAGGATTGTGCACTTGCAGTCTAGTCGGAAGTTAATTCAAGGTTTAAAAGCTACAGCTTGCTGTAGTGAAACTTTGTGATACACTTTGTGCGAACAATGTGCTAATTGTATATCAAAAGTAGTAATTTATCAAATAATTTAAACAAAAAAATTCAAATTTTCAGTGTTTTTCGCCTTTTCAATGAAGATATCGTCCCTATTCATATGTAATTTAGCGTAATTTACAGTATTTTGCGTAATGTAATGTAATTTAGTGAAACTTAACTGAATATAGTGTAATTCAACATAATTTCAAGTAATTTAGCTTATTTTAGTATAAATATGCTAATTATATATCAAAAGAAGTAGTCTATCAAATAATTTTAAAAAAATTCAAATTTACAGCGTTTTTCGCCTTTTCAGTGTAGATACCGTCCCTATTCATATGTAATTTAGCGTAATATAGGGTAATTTACCGTAATATAGTGTAATTCAACATAATTTCAAGTAATTGGGCGTATTTTAGTATAAATATGCTAATTGTATATCAAAAAGAAGTAATCTATCAAATAATTTAAACAAATTTTTTCAAATGTTCAGTTTTTTACACCTTTTCAGTGAAGATATCGTCCATATTCATATGTAATTTAGATTAATTTAGCTTAATTTACCGAAAATTTAAGCGTAATGTAATATAATTTAGTGTAATTTAACTTAATATAGTGTAATTCAACATAATTTCAAGTAATTTGGCGTATTTCAGTTTAAATATGCTAATTATATATCAAAAGGAGTAATCTATCAAATAATTTAAACAAAAAAATTCAAATTTTCAGTGTTTTTTGTTTTTTCAGTGAAGATATCATCCCTATTCATATGTAATTTGGCCTAATTTAGGGAAATTTACCGTATTTTAGCGCAATCTAATGTTGTAATTTAACTTAATATAGTGCAATTCAACGTAATTTCAAGTAATTTAGCGTATTTAAGTATAAATATGCAAATTATAAATCAAAAGAAGTAATCTATCAAATAATTAAAACAAAGAAAGTGAAATTTTCAGTGTTTTTCACATTTTCAGTGAAGATATCGTCGCTATTCATATGTAATTTAGAGTAATTTAGCGTAATTTACCGTATTTTAGCGTAATGTAATTTAGTGTAATTTAACTTAATATAGTGTAAATCAATATAATTTCAAGTAATTGAGCGTATTTTAGTATAAATGTGCTAATTGTATATCAAAAGTATTAATTTCTCAAATAATTTAAACAAAAAAATTCAAATTTTCAGTGTTTTTTGCCTTGTCAGTGAAGATATCGTTCCTATTCATATGTAATTTAGCGTAATTTACAGTATTTTAGCGTAATGTAATGTAATTTAGTGAAACTTAACTTAATATAGTGTAATTCAACATAATTTCAAGTAATTTAGCGTATTTTAGTATAAATATGCTAATTATATATTAAGAGAAGTAGTCTATCAAATAATTTTAAAAAATTCAAATTTACATGGTTTTTCGCCTTTTCAGTGTAGATACCGTTGCTATTCATATGTAATTTAGGGTAATTTATCGTTTTTTAGCGCAACCGAATTTTGTAATTTAACTTAATATAGTGCAATTCAACATAATTTCAATTAATTTACCGTATTTTAGTATAATATGCTAATTATATATCAGAAGAAGTAATCTATCAAATAATTGTAACAAAAAAATTCTAATTTTCAAGAAATTTAGCGTATTTGAGTATAAATATGCAAATTGTATTTCAAAAGAAGTAATCTATTCAAACTTTCAGTGTTTTCCACATTTTCAGTGAAGATATCGTCCCAATTCATATGTAATTTAGCGTAATTTACCGGAATTTGTCGAATTTTAGCGTAATGTAATGTTATTTAGTGTAATTTAACTTAATATAGTATAGTTCAACATAATTTCAAGTAATTTGTCGTATTTTAGTATAAATGTGCTAATTATATATCAAAAGAAGTAATCTATCAAATAATTTAAACAAAAAAATTCAAATTTTCAGTGTTTTTCACCTTTTCAGTGAATATATCGTCCCTATTCATATGTAATATAGCGTAATTTAGCACAATTTACCGTATTTTAGCGTAATGTAATGAAATTTAGTGTAATTGAACTTAATATAGTGTAATTCAACATTATTTCAAGTAATTTAGCGTATTTCAGTTTAAATATGCTATTTAGATATCAAAAGAAGTAATCTATCAAAATAATTTGAAAAAAAAAAATTCAAATTTTCAATGTTTTTCGCCTTTTCTGTCACACCCCGCGGCCCAACGAGGCGCGACAGGTGCTCTCCTGCCGTAAACATACGGTTTCCCGTATGCCTACAAGGCAATTACGATATAAAGTAAAGGAAAACATAAACAAACAACCAACAACAAATAACATAAATCCCAGCTGGTCAGGTAATATCATACAAACCCGTATCTCGATGGATACGCACCCCAAAAATGACATAGAGACTATATATGTACATGAACAAAACATAACTATATACATAATCTCTAATGTCACCATACCAGACAGTCTATGCAGCGGAATAACCAGGCCTACCGACCTCATGCCTCTCTCGGATCTGCTGACCCGGAACCTGAAAGATAACCCAAAGAGGGGGTGAGAAATAAATTCTCAGTGCGATAATTTGCCACGTTTCGCTCCTGGACTTGCAATCACAGATTATATTCAAAAGTAAAGCACAAATAAAGCTCAGAACAGTTTATAATGATATATAAACATGAACGCATAAAACGACATCAATAAGCCAAATGAAATCCAACTCAGGAATTGCCAAACCGAAATTCAATCACACAATATTTGGTTTAACTCGAATCTCAGAATATCTGGTAGTACAGGCTTAACCGTTAATTATTAGTCTGGTTCCATTTCATATCCAGAAATCCATATAAAACCAATCGACCATCCAAACGCATTCACCCCCTGGGTAATGCCTCCGATACACAAGCCACATATATTCCAATTCATAATACAGAGTCACTTACCCCTCGTCCCAACCGGTACTGGGAACTGCTGAGGGCCAGACTATCTAAAGCTTTAGAATACTGGGTCGTCAAAGTCCTTGCAAAGACTTTGACAAATCCGAACTCACCCCCTGGGTGTCGTCGCCACGATGGGGGACGGTAATGCCATATCCACCAACCGATGGTGATATAAATCACGGTGACTTTTAATTCCAAATTAGATCATTCAGATCAATACACAAAGAATACCATACCAGTATGCAGATCAATCAGATATGCAATTCGAGTTCCAATTAATTAGGGCAATGCAATGCATATGCAACACAATCCGATAATGCAATTCAACCAATAATCAACATGTCAAAAGAAACACAGTTTAATTCTGAATATAAACTATCAAACAAGTCCAGAAACCCCGCACCTGAGTATGTCGCGTACTCGTCTAAGGCTCAAGCGTCTCGAATGATCCGAGATCCGATGCCTCGTAGGTTTACCACCTATTTAACCGTTTAGATTCGATTAAAGCATTCGATTGGTATCCCGTAGATTAAATCGAATTAAATTAGGTTAAACACCGTTTAGTGGTCGTATACGGGTCCTAATAGTATAGGTTTAGGTCATGGTTCAACTAATTAGGCTTATACCTCATAAAACACACATTTCAGCAAAACAGGGTAGGTATTGCGGCCCGTAATGGCCCTTCTGCGGCCCGTAGCCAATCCTTCCAGAGAGTTGGTTTTCTGCCAACTTCATTGCGGTCCGCAATAGGTTCTATTCCGGCCCGTAACAGCACACAGAGCAGTTCAAATTTTGGTTAAGTCCCTTGCCTCTTGCGGCCCGCAATACTTGGGTTTCGGTCCGCAATAAAGCACACAGAACCATGTTTTCAGGTCTTAGTTTAGGTCGTTTCGATCAGGTTTCGATACGGTTAACCCTTGTTACTTGTTCTCGGTTCAGAAGGTATATTACATCTAAGTTGTCAAGAATCGACACCTTTAAGTCATGAATTCAATTGGTATGAAATTGACATAAAAAACCCTAATTCCAAAATTCAGCTCAAACGAACAATTCAAACTAACAATACGAATCGAGATGTTCAACGATTATAACTCGATCAATTCAGATCCAAATGGTGTATAACACCTGAGAATTTAATAAATTTCCCCAAATCCCAACATTTTAACCAAACCCTAATTTCCCTTTTCAATTTCACAAGCAAAATCATTCGATTAAATACAAATCAAACCGAATATCGAGTTATATCGAATCAATCGAACTTAAATTCGAATTCTCAAAGAATTACAACAAATCAACAACTTAGGGTTTCTCAAGAGATTACAAGGAAGAAAGGATATACCAAATTGAAGCTCTAGAAGTGATCTCGATCGTCTAATTAGCTCGAATCTCAGATTTCCGACAATTCCGATACGATTTCAGCTCGATTTCTCTCTCTCTCTCTTTCTCTCTTTGGTTCGGCCAAGACCTAGCCCTCACGAAATACTAGATGTGTTTAATGAAATATCAAGTGAAGAAGATGGGTATTAACATAATATATGGAATTTTTGCACATAAGCCCTCCAAGTTTTAAATATTGCATAACTTAAAAATCTTCACAATTAGGGCCCTTTTGATATATTTTTATTTAATCTAAGTTCATAATGTATATTTTTATTTATCCAAGGTTCATAATGTAACATTTTCAGTGAAAGTTATCATTCCTATTCATATGTAGTTTAGCGTAATTTAGGATATTTACCGTATTCTAGCGCAATCTAATGTTGTATTTTAACTTAATATAATGCAATTCAACATAATTTCAAGTAATTTAGCGTATTTTAGTATATATATGCTAATTGTATATCAAAAGAAGATATCTATAAAATAATTTAAACAAAAAATTTCAAATTTCAGTTTTTTACGTCTTTTCTGTGAAGATATCGTCTCTATTCATATGTAATTTAGCATAAGTTAGCGTAATTTACTGTATTTTATCGTAATTGTAATGTAATTTAGAGTAATTTAACTTAATATAGTGTAATTCAATATAATTTCAAGTAATTTAGCGTATTTCAGTATAAATACGCTAGTTGTATATCAAAGAAGTAATCTACCAAATAAATTAAACAAAAATTTCAAAACTTTCAGTTTTTTACGCCTTTTCAGTGAAGATGTCGTATCTATTCATATGTAATTTAGCATAAGTTAGCGAAATTTACTGTATTTTATCGTAATTGTAAAGTAATTTAGAGTAATTTAACTTAATATAGTGTAATTCAATATAATTTCAAGTAATTTAGCTTATTTTAGTATAAATATGGTAATTGTATATCAAAAGAAGTAATCTATCAAATAATTTAAGCAAAAAATTCAAATTTTCAGTGTTTTTCGCCTTTTCAGTGAAGATATCATCCCTATTCTTATGTAATTTAGCATAATTTATCGTAATTATCGTATTTTAGCGTAATGTAATGTAATTTAGAGTAACTTAACTTAATATAGTGTAATTCAACATAATTTTAAGTAATTTAGCGTATTTTAGTATAAATATGCTAATTATAAATCAAAAGAAGTAATCTATCAAATAATTAAAACAAAGAAAGTGGAATTTTCAGTGTTTTTCACAGATTCAGTGAAGATATCGTCCCTATTCATAGCGTAATTTAGCGTAATTTAGCGTAATTTAGCGTAATGGAATGTAATTACTGTAATTTAATTTAATATAGTGTAAGTCAACATAATTTCAAGTAATTGAGCGAATTTTAGTATAAATGTGTGATGTCTCGTTATTTGACCTACAAATCCGACCAATTTCTGTACCAAAATCTGTGTTTTAAACCACCAAATTGTGTCTATTACATTGAATATCTATAGAATGTGGTACTGCTGCGTTTTTATTCTTACTTTGCAGAAAACGAGCGAAATCAGGAAAGATTGTGAGTTCTGAATATGATGCTGAAATTTCAGCACCCGAACTTAAACCAGTCATAACTTTTGACTCGTAACTCCATTTTGTGTGTATGATCACTTTTCGGAAAGCTTGCGAGAAGATCTACAATCTGAGCCCAAGGCACGTGGGCTGCGTCAGACTTTTCCGAAAACAGAAGCTGAATTGGAAACAGAGGATAATTGAAGGAAGGTCGCGAATTGGCATAAAGGGGCCTCTCTGTCCAACAGAGGGCTCATTCTGGATCTAAGAGGAGAGACCTAGCATTGGTGCTTGACGGCTTGGCTTGGAGAAGAGGAAGAGAGGCGAAAATCGAGATATTTGCGACGGATCTTCTCACCACTTCGAATTCTGCCATGAGCACTATCTTTATCATCTCTTTTATTTGTTTTATTTACTTTTTGACTATGCTTGAGTAGATTATTTAGTTTCTAGGGTTACGATGTAGTTTGATACTTTGTTTTGTATGCATGTTGTTTGAATCTGTGTTGAATGTTAGTGTTTAATTGTTTGAGTAGTATTTTAATTGCTTTGTTGAAGTTGATTGAATGATTCTTGATTGTCTACTGTTAGATGTCTATAGCATCTTTCTAGTAATTTGGCCCTGATGTTTCTTTCGACCAAACTTAGTATTTGAGGTAGGTTTACGAGCCGTGAGGCGAGACCAAATAGTAACCGAGAGGTGAACTTTTCCACTTATCGAGAGGTAGTGGTTACCTTTAGTAAACCGGACAATTAACTTAGATTAAAAACCTAAGAAGGTGAAATTGCATTTCCGATACCAAGTTTATTAAGCCAACAAACGAGAATGAGGTTTAGGAACATTAGGTTCGGTCAATGAATCCTTACACCAAAGAACAACGCAGAAACTGACAGCTGCTGCATTCACTCGAGGTCCATGCGGACCGCGTATGAGAGTACGCGGGGTGCGTGTTCCATGCGGGTCGCGTATGAAAGTGCGCGGGTCGTGTGTGGTACCGAGAGGCAGAGTTGAAGATGAAATCGGAAACCCTGGAAACGCTTTTCTCTATCTGATAAAAACCAAACTTTATTTTCTGTTATTTTAATTATTTCTGTCATTGAATTTAGGAAACAAAACAAACCAAATCAACATTTTCCAACTTCTAGTACCTAATTGATTTAAGTAGAGTTTCCAGATTAGATTTTGAACCGTCCTGTGGATCGATACTTGACTAAACTATACGATAGGATTGTGCACTTGCAGTCTAGTCGGAAGTTAATTCAAGGTTTAAAAGCTACAGCTTGCTGTAGTGAAACTTTGTGATACACTTTTGTGCGAACAATGTGCTAATTGTATATCAAAAGTAGTAATTTATCAAATAATTTAAACAAAAAAATTCAATTTTCAGTGTTTTTCGCCTTTCATTGAAGATATCGTCCCTATTCATAAGTAATTTAGCGTAATTTACAGTATTTTTGCGTAATGTAATGTAATTTAGTGAAACTTAACTGAATATAGTGTAATTCAACATAATTTCAAGTAATTTAGCTTATTTAGTATAAATATGCTAATTATATATCAAAAGAAGTAGTCTATCAAATAATTTTAAAAAAATTCAAATTTACAGCGTTTTTCGCCTTTTCAGTGTAGATACCGTCCCTATTCATATGTAATTTAGCGTAATATAGGGTAATTTACCGTAATATAGTGTAATTCAACATAATTTCAAGTAATTGGGCGTATTTTAGTATAAATATGCTAATTGTATATCAAAGAAGTAATCTATCAAATAATTTAAACAATTTTTTCAAATGTTCAGTTTTTTTACACCTTTTCAGTGAAGATATCGTCCATATTCATATGTAATTTAGATTAATTTAGCTTAATTTACCGAATATTTTAGCGTAATGTAATGTTATTTAGTGTAATTTAACTTAATATAGTGTAATTCAACATAATTTTGAGTAATTTAGCGTATTTTAGTATAAATATGCAAATTATATATCAAAAGAAGTAATCTCTTAAATAATTTAAACAAAAAAATTCAAATTTTCTGTGTTTTTCGCCTTTTTAGTGAAGATATCGTCCCTAATCATATGTAATTTAGCGTATTTTAGCGTAATGTAATGTAATTTTGTGTAACTTAATTTAATATAGTGTAATTCAACATAATTTCATGAGAAAAGAAATATATATCACTCTTGTACTTTCTCCATCAAATATAAGTTAAATTATAGTATACTTTTTTGCTGAACATGGGTACCGCAGTGCTTGGAAGGCACGACATGACAGAAGTGGAAATATACTTCCAGGCATTGCATAAAAAATACGTCATGTTTAGTTCAATTAGGCTTTGTATGATTTCGATATTATCTTATATTTAGGCTTTGTATGATTTCGAGATATCAATGATTACTTACTCTTTCTGAGTTACCTTCTTTTCTTTATTTCTTGTTTTTGACTAACTCGGGAGCCATCTCCCTTCAAAAAAAAAAACGCAACGCGACACTAAGCGCAGCTTGTCGGTTGAGACTATTTAGCGCGATAACACACTTACTTCGGGATACATACCCGAGATAGGTACCCGACATATCTCCCATACATGAAATTACTGTTACATCGCTAACAATAATGAAATATGTTCTACGAGTATTCACCTTCAAGTCGAAAGCATCTCGCTGATGCATTCCGACTTCGGAGGCTAATGATAGGGCCATGTTCCACAGGCCCTCTTACTTGTTTTAAACTGGGCCATGAAAGACCGGGATTCGGACCTCTCTAAGAGGCCAGCCCGAAGTCATATGAGAAGCCCAAAGTTTCACTAAGCCGGGCCCAATAAACGGCCTCAAATAATGTAGCCCGAAATGGACTCCTTCTAACCGACATACGGGATAGTCGCAGAAACGGCTAGCTTAATGCCCACGTCCCAGTAACGGCTGACATAACTGCCCACGTTCTCCATAAACGCCCGAGATGGCAGTTATGGCTGGACTATATAAGATAGAGATTTCCATTAGACGGGGACGCAATTTTGGGACTAAGAGAGATATCACACAGGTCAGAGTTTGAATCTCTCACAATTCTCCCCGAGTTCCTAACTCAATTCATACCTCGGCCTGCCATCCTTTGGCAGGACGAATCCAACCCAGCCCAACTTTCCATACGGCCTCATCTCCCGAGATAGGGTGTATCAGTACCAAAACCTGAATTTCTTGAACTAGTCAAAATCGCATTCTTTTATGTCGTCAGAGAGCTAACAGTGAAATGCTCACTTTTTCATATTTGGAAAAGTTTCAGAATACTCACTAAAACAGTGAATTTTCTATAATGGTAAGTGATTTCTATGGTCATTTTTATCTTTATTTGATTAATTTGTAGTAGTAGGTTCTTCAGTTTCAGTACAAATTTAATTAATTTCAATTTTAGCTTTCTATAATGAGCTATCGCAACTAATCACACTTGAACAAGCGAAATCTCTAAAGGATGGCTTACTATACTGTAGATTAAAATGAACAAATGCTTAACTGTTTATTGATCGATGTTAAATCGCTGGTCCACTTAATCAATGAGAGAAAGAGTTAATACTAGTAAGTAGAAATCGATTAGGTCAAGTTACCTTGCGATTGTCATTTATGAGGATTTTGTGTGGCTGAAACAGAATATCGTGTAAAAAAAAAAAATTTAGGATTTACACTACTCGATCGTTTTCCATGCAAATTAATTTGTAGTGGCTTCCGAAGACTATTTGACACCTATGTCAGGTACGATAAAAATCTACTATAATAAAGTTTAGAGCCGAATTTTTATTAATATCCCAAATTAAATAAAAAATTACAAAAATTTCCATTGTATAATACAAGATACTACGTACTACTAAATTAGATACTGTTTTGAAGATAGTACTCAACAAGATACTACAACTCAATTAGATACTTTACGTCATTCAACAGGAATTAGATTAAATGGTCATAAATTGATTCTTTTTAGTCATTCTTATAGAGTTAAAAAGCTTAATTTCCAATTGAGACATTAAATGTACGTACCTTAAGTGAATCAAATAGCTTGTTCATATATATACATATAGAGGAGGGTTCCAATGCACCCTCTTTTTGGTGCACCCTACTTGCACCCTCCCCTTATTCGGCCATTCAAAGTCCAAATCGTCGATCCAAACCGTTCAACATGATTATCTAAATAAAATATACTTGGAGACCAAATTTTACATTTTTTTGAATTTGTTTACTATTTATTAAGATGGGTACAAAATTCAATGGTCTAAGTATGGCTATTTTTTGTAAAATACTTAATAAATAGTAAAAAAATTCAAAAAAATGTAAAATTTGGTCTCCAAGCACATTTTAATATGAAGAACACGTTGGAAGGTTCGAATCGATGATTTGAACTTTGAAAATGGCCGAATGAGGGGAGGGTGCAAGTAGGGTGCACCAAAAAGAGAGTGCATTGGAACCCTCCTCATATATATATGATTCCATACCTTTGTGTGTTTTTAACCCATAATTGTATTATTTTGTGTCTTAACTCTGAATTGTTTTATTCCAATTAATGTCTCCTATAATAATTAGTTGCACATACAAGACACGAAATGCGAATTTTATTTTACAAAAAAATTCAATACAATAAAGAACTAGGGACCATAGCATATTCATATATGGTATACATTTGATAGAAATGAAATGAATATATATAGCTAGCTCTCACATAAAATGTATATTTAGCTAGCTTTCACAAAAAGTGTATATTTAGATCATAAATAATCTGTAAGCAATATTGATTTTCACACAATAAGTATAAATAGCTTATTCGGCATTTCACATGTTTTTTTTCACATGTCTTTTTCTTGCGCTAAGATGATAATTGAGGCTATGTATTTTACCAAACAAGTCACTGATGTCCAGAATTATTTGATTCAAAAATATTAATTACAGCTTTTGTGATTGATCCAGTATAGCTAGGTTTGTCAGATTTACTTTGTGACGCAACTGCATATATATAATTGAAACTCTTCGGAAAAAAATTATTATAAGAACCATTAATTTTAACTTAAAATATGTTTTGTAAGAATTATCTACATTCATAATTAATGTTATGTACAAATCAATATTTTTTTTAAACGAAGAAAACAATACAATTAACTATGCAATAATTTGACAGAGAAATACAAATATAATATAATATTTCATGTTGGTCTTAATTGAAATTGATGATCTTCTATTGTGTTGATCTCTAGCGGTAAGGAATCCGTTAGCAGATTCAGTTTTTACCCGAGCAGTCTGCAATTCTGTAGTAGTAATCAGAGATAATTTATGGAGTATGATCCTCATTTCATGTTAAAAAAAATAATATTTCAACATTATTCTTACATTATGTCAAATAATATTTTAACGATAATTTCAAAATAAACTGTTTTTTTATAAAATAATATCATTAAATAATATTTTGTACATAAATAAATATATTTTAAAAAATATGTAAAAATCTATAATAAAAAAAGCACAATTAATCCATGAAAGTTCATACAAAATAAATACAAATATATGTTTAAATAAGAAGATACTCTTTTGACAATTATACTCAATTACAAAATCATAGTCATAAACAACAAATTAACAATCGTAAGTAGATAATAAAATCATAGTCATAAACAGCAAATCTTCGTCAGTAGGTAATGCAGCTATGACACATGAGCTCCTTGCTTCTCACAACAACAAAGTAGGCACTTTTCGCGAGAGAGAAAACGCATTTATGACGGGACTCCGTCGCGAAAAGTACCGTCGCGAATAGAAAAAGCACGTTTATGACGGTACTCCGTCGCGAAAAGTCATTTTTTATCCTCGTGAAAAGTGCCAGTCTTTTGTAGTGTCTCTACAATTAACTCATTTTTCTTGGCATCAATTCGAAAAATCACATATCGGTGTGCCTTTTTTCACTTCAAGTCTAAAAAGATACTCTTTGTCTCCTCTGTAACTCTCGTTCTAGAGAAAGAGTTTGTTTGCACGTCACACAAAGAATGTTAGCTTCAAACATAATTTACAAATTACATCCAATGGTTATCAATTTGTAGTTACAACCCTTCTAATTGTTCTATATTTATTTGTTTTTTCCAATATCTCAATATAATTGCTAAAGTTTTCCTTATAACACACAAGAATATATACTTTGTAGTTAATTGAATACATATTTTAATTATTATTGGAAAACGCAGTGACTTTTGTCCTAGATATATATATAGTTCTCCAACGGGTGCATGCAAATTGCAAAATACATGAGCCAACTACCTAAGTATCATATTACTTGAATGGTCTCGATCATAAGAAAGATATATTATCATTACGATGGTGTCATCATACCTAAATGCTTATTTTGTATTTTTTTTTTTAAATTAGTAATAAATATGTTTTGTGTTAAAAATAAATTTCAATCTAGTAACTAAGATAATATATTTCGTGTAAAAATTAGCATATTAGAATTTCAAATAGAAGATCACTTGTGAATTTTCAAAATCAGATGATTTTACCTCATTTTTATTTAAAAAAAAAAGCCGTTCTCCGTCTCAAAAAAGAAAAAGAAAATATTGAGCAAACTATTATGTGTCTTCTCCAAACTTAAAGGCCCGTTGCGTTGATTAAAGGCACATTTAATTTCCTTTCGTAAGGCAAACACCAGCCTTTATTTATTGCATTTTTGGGATGCAACACGGTGCTATTTGTTTTAGTTTGAACCATCTAATATATATGTTTGTCTTCCTTTTATTTTCAAGACATTGATAAGTTGGATTGTCAATAAACACACAATCTATAAACCCCTGATTAAGCAATAATTATTTACAATGTACATGTCAGCCAAACCTCATTAAAAAAAAATAAAGGACTAGGTTTTGTGTTTAAATTTGAAAATTGTATCTATCTGTGATGAAATTGTATATATGTATATGTTCTTTAACTATTTAATTCATTATTATTATGTTAATTATTTTAAAATTAGTGCTGTATTATTTTAATTATTATATTATGTTATGTTACATACGTTGGGTATTTTATCTTCTTAATTAATTAATATATTAATTAATTACAAATTTTATAATAGTTATCCAAATATTTTATTTAGTGGTAATTAAACCTTCAATATTTGTTAATCACGTTTTATTTGATTTGTTTGCAATTTGAGTTATTCAGAAGTTGAATTATTCTGCAATACTTTATATTTGGTTATCGAACACTTACATTCCAAATTTTTTTTTTTATTAATTTTGAAGATTCTTTGGAACAGCGCAAGCGCCAATTCTCAGCTTGCATCATCACACATAACATGTGCTATGAGCTATGAGCTGGCATCAACCGTGCTTTGCTTTCACATAACATGTGGTATGAGCTGGTACCGATTCGATGCGGGAAAGAAATATTTCACTTGAACTCGATGATATATACCTCATTTTGATAAGGATCTTGAAATGTTGGACACACTCTAACAAGATTAATTTAAGAGAAAAGGTTTCTATACCCACGGACTCATCCCCGGATTATTCCCAAACTATTCGGATAGGGTTCCAACTGATTTAAACCGTGGTTAACGGTAATTGTGGTCCCCACAATAACGTCATTTAAAACCCGTTTTCCCCGCATATTTCCTTTTTTTTGAATTTCCTTTTCTGTTCGCGATCTCTTCTTCCTTTTCTGTTCCGATCTCGTGGCGATTTTGTGGCGATTTTGTGGCGAGAGCGATAGCCTTCAGGCGGAAGCCTTCAGGCGTACGACGGAACCTCGCCGAGAGCAAAGTATCACGGCGACGGAATCTTCAGGCAAACGACGGAGTCTTCAGGCGACGGATCAAGCTTCAGGCGACGGATCAAGCTTCAGGCGACGGATCAAGCTTCAGGCGACGGAAGCTTCAGGCGAAGAAATTATGTGAATTTGTACTGTGAAGCTTCAGGCGTACGACGGAACCTCGCCATTACAAATGTATAATAAGAAGTCCAACAATCATGTATAATAAGAAGTTTATACATGAATTTGTTCCGTCCAACAATCCAAGCTTCACAGTACAAATGTACAAATTTACAGGTTACATAATTTAGACAGTTTGTACTGTGATACACTTTCGTTTACAGCAGATGTTCAATTGTACAGGATACATACGCCAATATTACAGGATACATAGGACAAATTTACAGGTTACATAATTTAGACAGTTTGTACTGTGATACACTTTCGTTTACAGTATTCTTTTACTGTGATTCACTTTAGTTTACAGCATATGTGCAATTTTATAGGATACATAGGACAATTTTACAGGATATGTAGGACAATTTTACAGGGTACATATAACAATTTTACATGATAAATTGCACATGATACATCAACAATTTTGCGGGATACATATAACAATTTTACAGTATGTTGCTTTGATTGTTTGCATCTGCTAATGGTTCATAACTCTAATTTTTAACGTTGCTTATTTTTTTTTTTTTGCAGAATGATATATCAAAAGAACGTGTGGTTCTAGCGATGAAACTTCTCATTCATCCGAATAATGTGCACCAGAGGGTTATGAAGTGAAGAAGCCTTGTTTGTATTGATGTATTAGCCATGTTTTTTATTGAATTTTTCTCTGTGCTTGTGAACAATTATCAGTGGTAACAATTATTGGTGGTAACAGTTATGGATGGTGACATCTTATAGTTGATGGTTATAGTTTATGGTTTTGAACAGTTTATTTTGTGATTAATGAAATTTTATAACTTGTATATGTTATTTGGATACCATTTTACAGTATTGAAGTTTTGCTATTAACATATGTCAGTTTTATAGTTTGCATCTGCTAATTTTACAGTATGTAAGTCTTATTTTACAGTTTTATAGTTGCATCTGCTATTAAAATATTAATAATTGAAGAAAAAAGAAAAAAGAAAAAAGAAAAATACGAAAAAAAAAATAAAAATAAATTTTAAATTTTAATATTGAAAAAAAAAAATTAATTTTGCACAATTTTAGGTGTTATTTGTAAATAACTACAAGTTTGAGAAGTGGTCTGTTTTTGAAACCTTCTAGAAGCCGTCAATTTTTAAAGTACAGCTGGAAGTACAGTTTTTTTGCAAGTTGCTAACTGTTTGTAACCAACTTGGGGACCACTCCCAACTAACTTGGATTGTTGGATTTTTAAACTTCTTATTATACATGATTTGTTGTTGAAGTTCACAGTATTGGTTATAGAGTTTTACAGTATTCGCGCAAGGCAAATGACAGTTTCTTTGGAGAAAAACTGGAGATAGAAGCTTGGGGACAATTAGTCGCTTCCTTAATTTAATATTCAATTAAAATAAAACAATCCAATTGATTAGTTAAAATTAATAAAGCCAATAAGAATAAATTAACTGCCAAATATATTGCTCCATGAGATCATGTACTTAATTTTGCATCAAATTATAGCCTTGTTAACAAAAGAAATATCACTATTTTAGCCCATAAACTGAGCCCAACATGAATTTAATGGCCCATTTACTACAAGCATAAAAAATTATCTGTTTTTTTCAAATTTTTTTGCGTTTATTCATACTACACTTGGTACCTACGTATAATCGTACTGTCAAGTGACCAATTCCGAGTTTCCGATCCGATTCACCTGATTCTTACCGATTCATCCGATTTCGATTCCACGGTCAAGTGACCGTTTCCGATTCCGATTTTTCCTTCTATGATCTTAACTCCCTAGTGCACAATTGCATGGCATTTGAAGGTTTTTCAGGGACATGGAAGTTCTCTGTGTTATCTTTTGCTTATTTGGAAAGTGTCGTAGGCCTATGAATGCGCTTAGTTAATTTTCATTAAACGCCTCAATTAATTTGGAAACCAACTATTAAAAGAATATTTACATTAAACTCCTCAATTAATTAATTTTCCAAATACTGTCAATACATACTATTACATTCAAACAGAATCCATGCTCTATCCTTAATTACCCTATAAATGGTGCTGGGAGGTTCCTCATTAGGCAATCCAGGAGGGCAAGAAGTCACTGGTATAGCACCAACACTGGAGATGGGTGAGTCGTCAGGACAGGTGGGTCCCAATGGTAGCAACACAGATGAGATGTCAGAAACGCTCGGTGAGTCATCATGACTGGTCGGTCCCAATGGTAGCGACTCATCTGAGATGTCCAAAGGAAGGTTAGTTACTCAGATTGAATAAATTTTACAATTTGATCCTTCAATAAAAATTATATTCCATTAAATATCTACTGTAAAATCCATAAAATGATAAAATTCGAGCTACTCAACATTCAAGAAAATGATAAAATCTCTACATGATTACAAAATAAACAAGAGTCACTACCGAATGAGTTTTCTTTTATCTTGCATTGTTTAGGTAGCAACAAAGGGGCCGTACGTTGTTATTAAAGAGAAGAGGCTGGATGGAGGTTACACAGTACAGTTTTTCTAACTTTCCGCAGAAAATTAATGTTCAACTGGGGTCAAAAGAAATTACCAATTTACTATTATTTAAATTATTCATTTGAATTACTGTGATTGCCCAGTCACATCATGTACTCCAAAAATATCCAAATAATAAAAATATATATTTATTTGAATTAAGGCAACAAGTTAGTCCCCAGAAACTGAACAAAGTATATATTAATTGTACTAATTCTCCAAAAAGAAAAACAGAACAGAACAATTCCATTTTTTATTTTTTATTTTGAGGAACAAAAAAAATGATTTTCCTTTCTGGTTGAAAAATGAAAATACTTTATCGATCACTATCTTTTAATCTTTTATTTCTATATGAGGCCCTTTTTGCCATATAGTTGTGAAATTATGTTGAATTACGCTAAATTACTTCTCTTAATATATAATTAGCATATTTATACTAAAATACGCTAAATTTCCTCTGAAGAATCAGATTTCCTCTGAAGTATTTTAGCGTAATGTAATGTAATTTAGTGAAACTTAACTTAATATAGTGTAATTCAACATAATTTCAAGTAATTTAGCGTATTTTAGTATAAATATGCTAATTATATATTAAGAGAAGTAGTCTATCAAATAATTTTAAAAAATTCAAATTTACATGGTTTTTCGCCTTTTCAGTGTAGATACCGTTGCTATTCATATGTAATTTAGGGTAATTTATCGTTTTTTAGCGCAACCGAATTTTGTAATTTAACTTAATATAGTGCAATTCAACATAATTTCAATTAATTTACCGTATTTTAGTATAAATATGCTAATTATATATCAGAAGAAGTAATCTATCAAATAATTGTAACAAAAAAATTCTAATTTTCAAGAAATTTTAGCGTATTTGAGTATAAATATGCAAATTGTATTTCAAAAGAAGTAATCTATTCAAATTTTCAGTGTTTTTCGCTTTTTCAGTGAAGATATCGTCCCTATTCATATGAAATTTAGCGTAATTTACCGGAATTTACCGTATTTTAGCGTAATTTAATGTAATTTAGTGTAATTTAACTTAATATAGTGTAATTCAACATAATTTCAAGTAATTTAGCGTATTTTAGTATAAATATGCTAATTATATATCAAAAGAAGTAATCTATCAAATAATTTAAACAAAAAAAATTCAAATTTTCAGTGTTTTTCGCCTTTTCAGTGAAGATATCGTCCCTATTCATATGTAATTTAGCGTAATTTAGCGTAATTTACCGTATTTTAGCGTAATGTAATGTAATTTAGTGTAATTTAACTTAATATAGTGTAATTCAACATAATTTCAAGTAATTTAGCGTATTTTAGTTTAAATATGCTATTTATATATCAAAAGAAGTAATCTATCAAATAATTTGAAAAAAAAAAATTCAAATTTTCAATGTTTTTCGCCTTTTCAGTGAAAGTTATCATTCCTATTCATATGTAGTTTAGCGTAATTTAGGATAATTTACCGTATTCTAGCGCAATCTAATGTTGTATTTTAACTTAATATAATGCAATTCAACATAATTTCAAGTAATTTAGCGTATTTTAGTATATATATGCTAATTGTATATCAAAAGAAGATATCTATAAAATAATTTAAACAAAAAATTTCAAAATTTCAGTTTTTTACGCCTTTTCTGTGAAGATATCGTCTCTATTCATATGTAATTTAGCATAAGTTAGCGTAATTTACTGTATTTTATCGTAATTGTAATGTAATTTAGAGTAATTTAACTTAATATAGTGTAATTCAATATAATTTCAAGTAATTTAGCGTATTTCAGTATAAATACGCTAGTTGTATATCAAAAGAAGTAATCTACCAAATAATTTAAACAAAAAATTTCAAAAATTTCAGTTTTTTACGCCTTTTCAGTGAAGATGTCGTATCTATTCATATGTAATTTAGCATAAGTTAGCGAAATTTACTGTATTTTATCGTAATTGTAAAGTAATTTAGAGTAATTTAACTTAATATAGTGTAATTCAATATAATTTCAAGTAATTTAGCTTATTTTAGTATAAATATGGTAATTGTATATCAAAAGAAGTAATCTATCAAATAATTTAAGCAAAAAAAATTCAAATTTTCAGTGTTTTTCGCCTTTTCAGTGAAGATATCATCCCTATTCTTATGTAATTTAGCATAATTTATCGTAATTTATCGTATTTTAGCGTAATGTAATGTAATTTAGAGTAACTTAACTTAATATAGTGTAATTCAACATAATTTTAAGTAATTTAGCGTATTTTAGTATAAATATGCTAATTATAAATCAAAAGAAGTAATCTATCAAATAATTAAAACAAAGAAAGTGGAATTTTCAGTGTTTTTCACAGATTCAGTGAAGATATCGTCCCTATTCATAGCGTAATTTAGCGTAATTTAGCGTAATTTAGCGTAATGGAATGTAATTTACTGTAATTTAATTTAATATAGTGTAAGTCAACATAATTTCAAGTAATTGAGCGAATTTTAGTATAAATGTGTGATGTCTCGTTATTTGACCTACAAATCCGACCAATTTCTGTACCAAAATCTGTGTTTTAAACCACCAAATTGTGTCTATTACATTGAATATCTATAGAATGTGGTACTGCTGCGTTTTTATTCTTACTTTGCAGAAAACGAGCGAAATCAGGAAAGATTGTGAGTTCTGAATATGATGCTGAAATTTCAGCACCCGAACTTAAAACAGTCATAACTTTTGACTCGTAACTCCATTTTGTGTGTATGATCACTTTTCGGAAAGCTTGCGAGAAGATCTACAATCTGAGCCCAAGGCACGTGGGCTGCGTCAGACTTTTCCGAAAACAGAAGCTGAATTGGAAACAGAGGATAATTGAAGGAAGGTCGCGAATTGGCATAAAAGGGGCCTCTCTGTCCAACAGAGGGCTCATTCTGGATCTAAGAGGAGAGACCTAGCATTGGTGCTTGACGGCTTGCCTTGGAGAAGAAGAAGAGAGGCGAAAATCGAGAGATTTGCGACGTATCTTCTCACCACTTCGAATTCTGCCATGAGCATTATCTTTATCATCTCTTTTATTTGTGTTATTTGCTTTTTGACTATGTGTGAGTAGTTTACTTAGTTTCTAGGGTTACGATGTAGTTTGATACTTTGTTTTGTATGCATGTTGTTTGAATCTGTGTTGAATGTTAGTGTTTAATTGTTTGAGTAGTATTTTAATTGCTTTGTTGAAGTTGATTGAATGATTCTTGATTGTCTACTGTTAGATGTCTATAGCATCTTTCTAGTAATTTGGCCCTGATGTTTCTTTCGACCAAACTTAGTATTTGAGGTAGGTTTACGAGCCGTGAGGCGAGACCAAATAGTAACTGAGAGGTGAACTTTTCCACTTATCGAGAGGTAGTGGTTACCTTTAGTAAACCGGACAATTAACTTAGATTAAAAACCTAAGAAGGTGAAATTGCATTTCCGATACCAAGTTTATTAAGCCAACAAACGAGAATTGAGGTTTAGGAACATTAGGTTCGGTCAATGAATCCTTACACCAAAGAACAACGCAGAAACAGACAGCTGCTGCATTCACTCGAGGTCCATGCGGACCGCGTATGAGAGTACGCGGGTCGCGTGTTCCATGCGGGTCGCGTATGAAAGTACGCGGGTCGTGTGTGGTACCGAGAGGCAGAGTTGAAGATGAAATCGGAAACCCTGGAAACGCTTTTCTCTATATGATAAAAACCAAACTTTACCTTCTGTTATTTTAATTATTTCTGTCATTGAATTTAGGAAACAAAACAAACCAAATCAACATTTTCCAACTTCTAGTACCTAATTGATTTAAGTAGAGTTCCAGATTAGATTTTGAACCGTCCTGTGGATCGATACTTGACTAAACTATACGATAGGATTGTGCACTTGCAGTCTAGTCGGAAGTTAATTCAAGGTTTAAAAGCTACAGCTTGCTGTAGTGAAACTTTGTGATACACTTTTGTGCGAACAATGTGCTAATTGTATATCAAAAGTAGTAATTTATCAAATAATTTAAACAAAAAAATTCAAATTTTCAGTGTTTTTCGCCTTTTCAATGAAGATATCGTCCCTATTCATATGTAATTTAGCGTAATTTACAGTATTTTTGCGTAATGTAATGTAATTTAGTGAAACTTAACTGAATATAGTGTAATTCAACATAATTTCAAGTAATTTAGCTTATTTTAGTATAAATATGCTAATTATATATCAAAAGAAGTAGTCTATCAAATAATTTTAAAAAAATTCAAATTTACAGCGTTTTTCGCCTTTTCAGTGTAGATACCGTCCCTATTCATATGTAATTTAGCGTAATATAGGGTAATTTACCGTAATATAGTGTAATTCAACATAATTTCAAGTAATTGGGCGTATTTTAGTATAAATATGCTAATTGTATATCAAAAGAAGTAATCTATCAAATAATTTAAACAAATTTTTTCAAATGTTCAGTTTTTTACACCTTTTCAGTGAAGATATCGTCCATATTCATATGTAATTTAGATTAATTTAGCTTAATTTACCGAATATTTTAGCGTAATGTAATGTTATTTAGTGTAATTTAACTTAATATAGTGTAATTCAACATAATTTTGAGTAATTTAGCGTATTTTAGTATAAATATGCAAATTATATATCAAAAGAAGTAATCTCTTAAATAATTTAAACAAAAAAATTCAAATTTTCTGTGTTTTTCGCCTTTTTAGTGAAGATATCGTCCCTAATCATATGTAATTTAGCGTATTTTAGCGTAATGTAATGTAATTTTGTGTAACTTAATTTAATATAGTGTAATTCAACATAATTTCATGAGAAAAGAAATATATATCACTCTTGTACTTTCTCCATCAAATATAAGTTAAATTATAGTATACTTTTTTGCTAAACATGGGTACCGCGGTGCTTGGAAGGCGCGACATGACAGAAGTGGAAACATACTTCCAGGCACTGTATAAAAAAAAATATGTCATGTTTAGTTCAATTAGGCTATGTAGGATTTCGATATTATCTTATATCTAGGCCTTGTATGTTTCGAGATATCAATGATTACTTACTATTTCTGCATTAACTTCTTTTGCTTATTTCTTGTTTTTTTACTAACTCGGGAGCCATCTCCCCAAAAAAAAAAAAAAAAAAACCGCAGCACGACACTAAGCGCTGCTTGTGCAAGACAAACTTAGTCGTCTAAGGCTGTTTAGCACGATAACATACTTACTTCGGGATATGTACCCGAAATATGTACCCGAGATAGGTACCCGGCATATCCCCCATACATGAAATTACTGTCACATCGCTAACAACAATGAAATATGTTTTACGAGTTATTCACCTTCAAGTCGAAAGCATCTCGCTGATGCATTCCGACTTTGGGGGCTAATGATAGGGCCATGTTACAAAGGCACTCTTACTTGTTTTAAACTGGGCCATGAAAGACTGGGATTCGGACCTCTCTAAGAGGCCAGCCCGAAGTCATATGAGAAGTCCAACGTTTCACTAAGCCGGGCCCAATAAACGGCCTCAAATAATGTAGCCCGAAATGGACTCCTTCTAACCGACATACGGGATAGTCGCAGAAACGGCTAGCTTAATGTCCACGTTCCAGTAACGGCTGTCATAACTGTCCACGTTCTCCATAAACGCCCGAGATGGCAGTTATGGCTGGACTATATAAGGTAGAGATTTCCATTAGACGGGGGACGCAATTCTGACTAAGAGAGAGATCACACAGGTTAGAGTTTGAATCTCTCACAATACTCCTCGAGTTCCTAACTCAATTCATACCTCGGCCTGCCATCCTTTGGCAGGACGAATCCAACCCAGCCCAACTTTCCATACGGCCTCATCTCCCGAGATAGGGTGTATCAGTACCAAAACCTGAATTTCTTGAACTAGTCAAAATCGCATTCTTTTATGTCGTCAGAGAGCTAACAGTGAAATGCTCAATTTTTCATATTTGGAGAAGTTTCAGAATACTCACTAACAGTGAATTTTCTATAATGGTAAGTGATTTCTATGGTCATTTTTATGTTTATTTGATTAATTTGTAGTAGTAGGTTCTTCAGTTTCAGTACAAATTTAATTAATTTTAATTTTAGCTTTCTATAATGAGCTATCGCAACTAATCACACTTGAACAAGCGAAATCTCTAAAGGATGGCTTACTATACTGTAGATTAAAATGAACAAATGCTTAACTGTTTATTGATCGATGTTAAATCGCTGGTCCACTTAATCAATGAGAGAAAGAGTTAATACTAGTAAGTAGAAATCGATTAGGTCAAGTTACCTTGCGATTGTCATTTATGAGGATTTTGTGTGGCTGAAACAGAATATCGTGTAAAAAAAAAAAATTTAGGATTTACACTACTCGATCGTTTTCCATGCAAATTAATTTGTAGTGGCTTCCGAAGACTATTTGACACCTATGTCAGGTACGATAAAAATCTACTATAATAAAGTTTAGAGCCGAATTTTTTATTAATATCCCAAATTAAATAAAAAATTACAAAAATTTCCATTGTATAATACAAGATACTACGTACTACTAAATTAGATACTGTTTTGAAGATAGTACTCAACAAGATACTACAACTCAATTAGATACTTTACGTCATTCAACAGGAATTAGATTAAATGGTCATAAATTGATTCTTTTTAGTCATTCTTATAGAGTTAAAAAGCTTAATTTCCAATTGAGACATTAAATGTACGTACCTTAAGTGAATCAAATAGCTTGTTCATATATATACATATAGAGGAGGGTTCCAATGCACCCTCTTTTTGGTGCACCCTACTTGCACCCTCCCCTTATTCGGCCATTCAAAGTCCAAATCGTCGATCCAAACCGTTCAACATGATTATCTAAATAAAATATACTTGGAGACCAAATTTTACATTTTTTTGAATTTGTTTACTATTTATTAAGATGGGTACAAAATTCAATGGTCTAAGTATGGCTATTTTTTGTAAAATACTTAATAAATAGTAAAAAAATTCAAAAAAATGTAAAATTTGGTCTCCAAGCACATTTTAATATGAAGAACACGTTGGAAGGTTCGAATCGATGATTTGAACTTTGAAAATGGCCGAATGAGGGGAGGGTGCAAGTAGGGTGCACCAAAAAGAGGGTGCATTGGAACCCTCCTCATATATATATGATTCCATACCTTTGTGTGTTTTTAACCCATAATTGTATTATTTTGTGTCTTAACTCTGAATTGTTTTATTCCAATTAATGTCTCCTATAATAATTAGTTGCACATACAAGACACGAAATGCGAATTTTATTTTACAAAAAAATTCAATACAATAAAGAACTAGGGACCATAGCATATTCATATATGGTATACATTTGATAGAAATGAAATGAATATATATAGCTAGCTCTCACATAAAATGTATATTTAGCTAGCTTTCACAAAAAGTGTATATTTAGATCATAAATAATCTGTAAGCAATATTGATTTTCACACAATAAGTATAAATAGCTTATTCGGCATTTCACATGTTTTTTTTCACATGTCTTTTTCTTGCGCTAAGATGATAATTGAGGCTATGTATTTTACCAAACAAGTCACTGATGTCCAGAATTATTTGATTCAAAAATATTAATTACAGCTTTTGTGATTGATCCAGTATAGCTAGGTTTGTCAGATTTACTTTGTGACGCAACTGCATATATATAATTGAAACTCTTCGGAAAAAAATTATTATAAGAACCATTAATTTTAACTTAAAATATGTTTTGTAAGAATTATCTACATTCATAATTAATGTTATGTACAAATCAATATTTTTTTTAAACGAAGAAAACAATACAATTAACTATGCAATAATTTGACAGAGAAATACAAATATAATATAATATTTCATGTTGGTCTTAATTGAAATTGATGATCTTCTATTGTGTTGATCTCTAGCGGTAAGGAATCCGTTAGCAGATTCAGTTTTTACCCGAGCAGTCTGCAATTCTGTAGTAGTAATCAGAGATAATTTATGGAGTATGATCCTCATTTCATGTTAAAAAAAATAATATTTCAACATTATTCTTACATTATGTCAAATAATATTTAACGATAATTTCAAAATAAACTGTTTTTTTATAAAATAATATCATTAAATAATATTTTGTACATAAATAAATATATTTTAAAAAATATGTAAAAATCTATAATAAAAAAAGCACAATTAATCCATGAAAGTTCATACAAAATAAATACAAATATATGTTTAAATAAGAAGATACTCTTTTGACAATTATACTCAATTACAAAATCATAGTCATAAACAACAAATTAACAATCGTAAGTAGATAATAAAATCATAGTCATAAACAGCAAATCTTCGTCAGTAGGTAATGCAGCTATGACACATGAGCTCCTTGCTTCTCACAACAACAAAGTAGGCACTTTTCGCGAGAGAGAAAACGCATTTATGACGGGACTCCGTCGCGAAAAGTACCGTCGCGAATAGAAAAAGCACGTTTATGACGGTACTCCGTCGCGAAAAGTCATTTTTTATCCTCGTGAAAAGTGCCAGTCTTTTGTAGTGTCTCTACAATTAACTCATTTTTCTTGGCATCAATTCGAAAAATCACATATCGGTGTGCCTTTTTTCACTTTAAGTCTAAAAGGATACTCTTTGTCTTCTCTGTAACTCTCGTTCTAGCAAAAGAGTTTGTTTGCACGTCACAGAAAGAATGTTAGCTTCATACATAATTTACAAATTACATCCAATGGTTATCAAATTTGTAGTTACAATCATTCTAATTGTTCTATATTTATTTGTTTTTTTCCAATGTCTCAATATAATTGCTAAATTTTTCCTTAACACACACAAGCATATATACTTTGTAGTTAATTGAATACATATTTTAATTATTATTGGAAAACGCAGTGACTTTTGTCCTAGATATATATATAGTTCTCCAACGGGTGCATGCAAATTGCAAAATACATGAGCCAACTACCTAAGTATCATATTACTTGAATGGTCTCGATCATAAGAAAGATATATTATCATTACGATGGTGTCATCATACCTAAATGCTTATTTTGTATTTTTTTTTTTAAATTAGTAATAAATATGTTTTGTGTTAAAAATAAATTTCAATCTAGTAACTAAGATAATATATTTCGTGTAAAAATTAGCATATTAGAATTTCAAATAGAAGATCACTTGTGAATTTTCAAAATCAGATGACTCTACCTCATTTTTATTAAAAAAAAAAAAGCCGTTCTCCGTCTCAAAAAAGAAAAAGAAAATATTGAGCAAACTATTATGTGTCTTCTCCAAACTTAAAGGCCCGTTGCGTTGATTAAAGGCACATTTAATTTCCTTTCGTAAGGCAAACACCAGCCTTTATTTATTGCATTTTTGGGATGCAACACGGTGCTATTTGTTTTAGTTTGAACCATCTAATATATATGTTTGTCTTCCTTTTATTTTCAAGACATTGATAAGTTGGATTGTCAATAAACACACAATCTATAAACCCCTGATCATCCAACAAATTATTTACAATATACTTGCCAGCAAAACCAAAAAAAAAGAAAGGGCTATGTTTTGTATTTAAATTTGAAAATTGCATCTATCTCTGACGAAATTGTATATATGTATATGTTCTTTAACTATTTAATTCATTATTATTATGTTAATTATTTTAAAATTAGTGTTGTATTATTTTAATTATCGTATTATGTTATATTACATACGTTGGGTATTTTATCTTCTTAATTAATTAATATATTAATTAATTACAAAATTTATAATAGTTATCCAAATATATTATTTTAATTATTATATTATGTCATGTTACATAAGTTCGGTATTTTATCTTCTTAATTAATTAATATATTAATTAATTACAAAATTTATAATAGTTATCCATGTACAATATTTGCTATAATAGTAAATCAACGTAATCAACAGAGAGAATGTATGATCGTTCATTTATATTAAAAATTATATGAAACATAACAAACAAGTATAAACATGTATAGTCGTAATTATGAAAATATAAGTTAATAAGCACATAATATAACAAACTATACAATTAACCATTACAATATAAAAACCTATAAAATTTAATGCTCGCTTTAATATCTAAGTCTGAAGTCTTCAAAGGAAGTTATAATCTGATGGGAAGATATTTGAAGAACATCCAACAACAACCACAAGTATTTTCGTCAACCTTGGCAACTGGTTGGATAATTAAGATTCCTGCAAGTGTTATCTCAAGCCATACATTATTTGGTTTGATTTTTCGCCGATTTGAAATTTCGTCAATCCTGTTGTACGATTTTGAATTGTAAAATTCGCTTGGTATATGTTTAATTAATTATGAATACAAATGCTAGTGTAATATATATGGTACTATTAATTATTCACTCAGAATCCGTCATTATGAGCTTTTGTTAATATAATTTTGAAATAAAAAAGTTCCATCCCCTGCAAACTTAGCTAGGTACGTAGTAGTACCCGAGTTTGGTACTACACTGGTCATGATATATTCACTACTGGCTTAGATTTGGTATATATATACAGATCAATATATACCGTACCACGTCTTTCAAAACTTGTAATCCAATGACCCCTTACAAATTCCAAGTAACAAGACATACTTACAAATTCTAATTACGTAGAATGGCCCCTTGCTTTCTCTAGGAATACGAATGTTGTTATGAGCAATTGTTAACATAAGTGTGCAATAAAAAAAGTTCCATCCACTAAAACCACCACCACCTAACTAGTAACTACACCTCTCTCTCTCTCTCTCTCTCTCTCTCTCTCTCCCTCTCGCTGTGTGCCTCCGTTTGATACCAAGGTTGCATGAGAAGAATCTATGGTTGGTCCTTTGGCCACCTCGGCGATCAGCTGGGGGTTCTCGGCCGCGAGTTGGCTGATCTCCCCTGTCCTAATCCGTCTCTTGAACAAATGCTTTGATGCACTCGGCATAGATCCACAGTTCCAGTCTCGACAGCAAATCCTCCTTGACAAATTGGAAAAGCTCGAGACCACGCTCCTCCCAAAGCTGCTCATCTTGGCAGATGCTGCACAACAGAGCAACCACCGGTCAATTCTCCAGAAGTGGCTTCAAAAGCTCAAGTATGCTTTCTATGAGGCTGAGCATGTGCTCGGTTTAATCGAGTATAAGCGCCTTGAAAAGGAGGTCAATTCCCTCTTCCCTTCTACTTCTAAATGTAATTTTAAGAAATTAATAGGCAAGGTCCCCAAATTTTCATCTGAGAAGAAATATCTCATTAAAAGCCTTGAGAATTTGGAAAAAATTGTTAATGAAGGAATGGAATTTGTTGACCTGCTGAACCTACCAAGCAGTAGTGGAAATACTTTAACTCAGAGCTCTAATGAACAGTATAGGGAAACCATTTCTGTGCCAGGTTCCACGGTTATTGGTCGTGAAAAGGATAGGGATTACATTGTAAAATTGTTGCGGGAGGATTTTCCGGAATCGTCTAGTAATGCTAAGTGTTACTCTGTTATTGGAATATGGGGCATGGGTGGGTTGGGAAAGACGACCTTGGCACAGTATGTTTGTGACCATGAGAAAGAAGTTAAGTACTTCGACCGTGTCATGTGGGCTCATGTTTCTCAAAAGTTTAGTGTTGATGCTATTTTGAGAATGATTTGGGAGTCCGCTTTTAAGGAGCCTTGTCCTAGTTTTGGTGGCCTTGAAGGGCTACAATCTGCACTTCAAGAGAAATTAAGAGGAGAAAGGTATTTTCTGGTGTTGGATGATGTTTGGTGTGATAAAGGGGTTAGTGAACAGGAACTAGAGCAGCTATTTGTCCCTTTAAGAGCTGGTAAGAGAGGTAGCAAAATATTGGTTACTACTCGGATTGAAGCGGCAGCGAAAGCTTTGGGCGCTATGAATCCAATCCCGTTGCGGGAACTTGATGATGAACAATTCACGTCGCTATTCATCAGTAATGCAATAGGTGATGCGCAAATCAGTGACAATCACATGAAGGGAAGGTTAATTTCCATTGGAAAGAAGATTGCATTAAAATTGCATCGATCACCATTAGCGGCAAAGACTGTGGCAGCTCAATTGCGTAGAACACTAGACCCAGAATTTTGGTTATCT
Organism: Carex littledalei; assembly: GCA_011114355.1. NCBI lineage: Eukaryota > Viridiplantae > Streptophyta > Magnoliopsida > Poales > Cyperaceae > Carex > Carex littledalei. The sequence goes on along the minus strand of SWLB01000065.1, from coordinate 17,404 downwards.
ATGCTAAATAAAAGCTTGTTGAATGATACCATGGGAGCCCTGTTTTTGAGTTATCAGCACCTCCCTCCCCCATTGCAACGATGCTTTGCATTTTGCAGCTTGTTTCCTAAAGGGCATGAATTTGAGCACGACCATTTGGTTAATTTATGGATTGCAGAGGGCTTCATTGATACCGAGGATAGTAATGAACATATGAAGGATATTGGTAATCGGTATATTTTGGAGTTAATTTCTAGCTCTTTCTTTCAAGTTGTCATACAGATGTTTTCTTTCCAGTCGTTACTCTATGCATGACCTAATCCATGATCTAGCCCAAGATGTTTCTGAAGGTGAATATTTTAGAATTGAAAGTGGTGAGAAAAAGGAAATCCCTACCCATACTCGTCATATATATGTTGAAAATGATATGCTTGGGGAGTATGTGGAGAAAATGTACAAACTCAAAGATCTACGTACAATTTTTGCTGGCAGATTAGGTTCAATCAAAGAAGGGGACCTTGATGCTCTTTTTAAGAAGTTAAGGAAATTATATGTAGTGGAAATAGAATGGGTTGATTGTGAAAGAGTTCCTAAGTCTGTGGTTCAGTTGAGAAACCTACGCTACCTCAAGTTAGCTGATGATTATTTAGATGCACATTATGTATCACTCTGCTACCAATTACGTTTCTTATCTATTAATAGTGCACCATAACCATAACCAGAACCAGAACCAGATTCCTAATGTTGGGAGACTAATATCACTTCACGAGCTGAGAAAATTTTGTGTTAGAATGGAAAGGGGGTTTGAGATAAAACAGTTGGAGCATCTCAAAGACCTTTATGGATCGTTATCTATCTCTGGTCTAAATAATGTCAAAAGTAAGGAGGAGGCAGATCGAGCCAAGTTATCTGATAAAAAAGGCCTCCGTGAATTACTTTTTCAGTGGGATGAAAGAGACAATGATGTCCTGAGAGACAATGATGTTGAAACTCTAAATGGCCTTTGTCCACCACCCCAACTAAAAGAGCTGACTATTTTCTATTATAGTGGTAAGAGGTTTCCCAGTTGGATGTTAGAAAATAATGATAACGTTATTCATCTCCAGCATCTTCAACTTGATTGTTGTGCTGGGTTGGAAGCCCTACATGGAATAAATGAACTATCGGATCTTCTATCTCTTACCATCAGTTCTCTTCCTAGTCTCAAGAGTTGGGTACCTCTTCCCTTCAATCTAACTCGACTGCACATTTCTAATTGTCTCTCTCTTGTGTTTGCGGTGAAAGAAGACTTAGATATGATAATGTCAACAAAGGGTACACGAATATCCCGAATTGTGACTTTCAAGGAAATGATGAATGATTATATCAAGGATTCTCTCTCCATTGATTATCATTTCAATGTTGTTCTGAAAATGATGAAATATGGTGATGATATAGAAGAAGAAACATTATCAACCATTTCAAAAGATCTGAATAAATGCTTAGAGAAAAGGTTAGACCTCATTTGCCAGCTTAAAGATGTTTATGGTGAACCATTCCTGCCCCCCACCCTCGAGATCCTTTACATTGATTCTTGCTTCATCACAGATAAAATCTTAGCTGGGTCTTTGCAAGGACTTACCTCCCTGACCCACCTGACGTTAGTGCATATCATAACTATCACATGTATACCTAAAGAGGTCCTTAGTTCCCTGACTAATCTCCTGAATCTTGTTATTGAGGAATGCCTGTTGCTTACCTCAATTGGTGGATTAGACACTCATAGCACCCTTGAACTACTCACAATAACCTGCTGCCCCAACCTCACTACCATTGAAACATCAATAGTTGTTGCCAGCTGTAGTGACACTATTGAATTAACATCATCATCACCCGGGAGGAGAACTAGATCTAGTACTCTAAAATGGGTTGAGCTAAGGGGTTGTATGCTTTCGGATGATATGTTACAGGGTTTAATATCCCTAGAAGAATTAAGTGTTTCGGAAATCCCAACCATGGTAAATCCTCCTATCGGTCATTTCAAGGCACTCAGTTTCCTAGAACTACGTAATTGCCCAAACCTTGCTTCACTAAGGGGCTTAAATGAGTTGACCAATCTTGAACGTTTAGAGGTGTTGTCTGGGTGTGATAAGCTCGAATGCTATTCAGATGCTGATAAGCTGCCCCAGTTGAAACAACTTACCATCTACAGATTTTCACTGCTTGAACAACTTGTCTCAAGAGATGGGTTTTCATCTCTGGTTTCTCTAGAACTTTGTCATGCACAGCAAGAATACTTTTCTCAAGAAGAATGTGATGAGATGTTTCGTTATCTCTCTTCCCTTACAAAAATTAGCTTTCGGTGTTGTAAAATGCGCTCGTTACCCAATCTGATGTGCCTTCATTCTCTCATAGATCTGACGATCGATGAGTGTAAAAATCTAAGTTCTCTCCCAGATGTGCCGCCATCAGTCCAGAGTATTGAAATTGTTTATTGCGGTAAAGAGTTCACAAGGAGTTGCAAGGATCCAAATCATCCAAATTGGCATAAGATTTCCCACATTCCTCACAAGAGAATAGTGTAATAAAAAGGTAATTTCTATTTGCACAAGCCAAAGAATTTATATTTTACAATCCTATCAAATGCTTCCACCAAGAATCTTAGTTTCGTATTATAGAGGCAAAAATATTTTCAACTTGTACTAGATTTTTTATGTTGTGCTAATTAAAGCACAGTGTTTGAGATTCCGTTAGAAAGTAAATATCTGACTTTAATTAACCTCAAATAAAGAAGCAATAAAATAGGTAGAGGAAAAGAACCTAGGAAAACGTGCAAGAAACATTAATAATTCAATTGGGACCAATGGTTATGTAGCAGGTACAAATATATATGGTGCATATTATTAATGTATTTTATTATGCTTGCCAAGTTCTAAATGACAGCAATTAAGTCATGTAGACCACAACTTAATGTAAAGTGATTTAATTATGCATCATTAATTAATTATGTCTCCAAATTATTTTATCAAATTATGATAGAATTAAGACATTTTTTTTTCAAAAAAAACCTCAGCGGATTAAAATAGGAAGTTAATTTGTTGTTCTCTATCTTTTGATTTGATTGATTGTGATTTTGGTGCTACTGCAAATATTAATCAATAGTTTATTCAACTACCTGCAGATTCAAGATGAATTTTCAATTGTGCGAAAATAAAAGAAGAGGAGAAATAATAGATGAGTTTCCTGTAGCCTCTCGCTTACAATAATCTCTTTCTATGTATTTGCTATGTTGTTAAAAGAAAAAGAAAAAAAAATGATAAAAACAAGAAAAATGAAAAAAAAAAAAAGTTGGTATTGTGTATTGTATTTAGAAGCGTACTGGTTGGTTGGAATTTCTGTGTTGTGTTGTGTTTTTATATGGCAGTTTCTGCTGTTGTAGCTAGTCATGTAAGTGTTCTGCTTATTTTGGTTTTTATAAAAAAAAAAAAAAAAAAAAAAAGGCTGGAGCTGGATTGGAGAAGCCTTGGAACCCTGATTCGGTTTTGGTGTTTCTGTATCTTGCCAAGGACGGACTTATTTGTGGCAAGTTATATGGAGCTCTTGATGATGCTGCAATTTATTAAGGTGAGTCACAATAAATTAAAATCTTTCTTTTAGATATCCAAATGCTAGCTCTTATACTATTTGTTTATAATTAAGCTTAATTATTCCATTTATTTCTCTCTTTTGAAATTCCATATCTCATATAGGTCCTTAGATGCGGTTGTCCTTTCCAGTCTATCTTTTGATTTGATTGATTGTGATTTTGGTGCTACTGCAAATATTAATCAATAGTTTATTCAACTACCTGCAGATTCAAGGTGAATTTTCAATTGTGCTGAAAATAAAAGAAGAGAAGAAATAATAGATGAGTTTCTTGTAGCCTCTCGCTTACAATAATCTCTTTCTATGTATTTGCTATTTTGTTAAAAGAAAAAAAGGAAAAAATGATAAAAACAAGAAAAATGAAAAAAAAAAAAAAGGTTGGTATTGTGTATTGTATTTAGAAGCGTACTAGTTGGTTGGAATTTCTGTGTTGTGTTGTGTTGTGTTTTTATATGGCAATTTCTGTGCTGTGTTGTGTTGTATTGTATTCATGTAAGTGTTCTGATTATTTTGGTTTAAAAAAAAAAGATAAAAAAAAAAAAAAAAACTAGAGCTGGATTGGAGAAGCCTTGGAACCCTGATTCGGTTTTGGTGTTTCTGTATCTTGCCAACGACGGACTTATTTGGGGCAAGTTATATGGAGCTCTTGATGATGCTGCAATTTATTAAGGTGCGTCACAATGAATTAAAATCTTTCTTTTAGATATCCAAATGCTAGCTCTTATACTATTTGTTTATAATTAAGCTTAATTATTCCATTTATTTCTCTCTTTTGAAATTCCATATCTCATATATATAGGTCTTTAGATGCGGTCGTCCTTTCCAGTCGATCAGTTCTCTTCTTTAGCCGGATGTGACTTTTGCTTTGGTGTGCTTCAAACATTGGAAAATTAAAGTTTGCTTTCATTGGATCAACTATTTTAATTTCTTTTCTATTAATTATTGCTACCTCTCTTAACTTTTACTTTTTATTGGTTTTATTAATTGTGTGTCATTGTAATAAATGATTATCGAACTCACGGCGTGATAAACCTCGTTGAAGTGTGTCAAAATGTTTTTTTTTTTCTTGGACAACTAGATGAATCTTGAGTGTGTTATTAACCCATGATTTTTCTTTCATTTCATTTTTAGTTTTTAATACGGATGTAGAATATGTTTTTTTGTTAATTGTTCGAAAATGCACGGGAACCGGCCAATTACCAAATGGGATGGCAGGGAACCATTTGATCTGAATTGGCCCATCATAAATTTTTTTGTTCTCCATCTGCAAATGAGATGCAGAGAAACACCTATAATGAATGACCCATGACCCATTCATTGCCTAATGCATGAAATTCAGGGGAGGAAACAAATTACTGATCGAGGACTAAAGAAGAGATTTCACTGTGAAGATGCTTATCACCCGTCCTGCTACATATATACCTAAAGAAGAAAACCTTGAATTAATTAATACTGCGATTGGAGATGTTTCAAATCTGTTAGTTTCGTTTCAAATTTTAATCTGTTCAAGTTCCACTGAAAGTAAATTCACTTTAAATTTTGTGGACAAGGCCCGAAAACCAAGCCCAGGGTCACATGGACTAAAACGAAAGCCCAGCCCATGCTCAAATTCATTTTTACAAAGAATATTTCATATTCAAGTTTTTCTACGGATTTACAAAGAATTAATATTTCCAATGTAAAGCTTTAGTTTAATCTAAACATGCATATCAAATAATATCAAGGTGAAATATGAGTTTTAATTCAAGGCACACTAAAGGTAAAAATTAAGAAGCAAAAAGAGCACAAATTAAGCTCTAGTATCACAGAAAGTTAGAAATGAACTAGATCAGATATTCACAATACTTGCGTCATGTCAATCAGCTAAACCCTCTTTCTCTTTCTTCATTATATTGCGCCATTTGTCCTTGAGATCATTCGGTAATCTAGTTTTATGAAATACATTTAGATAACATTCTAAAATTGCACTCCAAGGAGTTCTTCCATCAGCTGTGACACCAATTTTTACATCCCTTCCTGCATAATAAACAAACAGAATAGCTTCTCAAATTTCATAAAGAAACGCACATAAATTTCACATAAATGTCAAACAAAAAAGAAACATGATTCATCCTGGTAGTGATGACAATGATTAAAAAACGCACTCTAAGAGCTTTTTCCTCTTCAGCTGACCAGGGAAGCATGTTGCGTCTACAAGGAGCTACAACCTTATTTGAACTGAGATGGAACAAGCAAAACATATCGACTTCAGTTACATAAATTATAAGCTTCTTTGGTTAGGTCCAAGAATTGCAAATGTGGCCAGGCATAAATAACACCATTGTAAGGTTGGCTTGTAGATATTACAAGTAATCAAAGGTATCAACAAAAATGTTCAACTATCTTCACAACCGTTAATATGATGAAAAAATAAAAGCGAAACAGGAGCCTTACTAACGAGGTGTCAGTCTGCGCCTCTTTCTATTTGCATCTGCATTAATTCTATCTTCTCTTCTTCCCTCATTCCCCGTCTCTTCATTCATCAGAACTGCTTCATGGTTCCTAGACGTGGCCCCGGGACCCTACTTAACATATATATACTTATCTAGCCATGCAAATGCCGAGTCAGCCTCACGCTTCTTAGCCTCCTCACCTCTCCCACCAAGCATATCCCTATCCTTTGATGGAAATAAATCTGCTGCGATTCCAAAGGATCGCAGGGTCCTGCAATTCCAATCCCCACTGTTCATATGTTTCGAGATTCGTGCACAAAAACTAACTTTTTTAAATTCCTGGGTTTCAATAAATGAATGGTTGGGATTAGAATCGCAGCAGATTTGCTTCCTCCTTTGACACATTTCTGTCATTAGATTTGACTTGTTTCTCCTTCCTCTTACCAATTTTTTCCACTCTTCTTCTTCTTCTGTCTCTTGAATCCGATTCCAAGCTCGAAGAAACATCCCCAGAAAACCCGGCAAGAGTAGCATCACCATTTTCATCCTCTGCTGTATCATCATCACTGAATACAGCCTTGTTGCCCTTTCTTTTACCAGTTATCTTCTTTTCAACCTTTTGTTTTCCCTTTTTGCCCTTTTCTTGGTTTTCATTTTTCTTCATTTTGAGGAAGGAAGACATGCTCTCATTGGCAAGGGAAAGGACCTTTTCAGCCCTGGCATATGCATGCGCAACTCTAGAACACACACAACAGGGGCAGTAAAACCGGCCTTCTTTGTCAAAGCTGCTTGGGGTGGTCCTAATGCAGCTCTCGTGCACAGTTATTCCACATCCTTTTCTGGAACAAGTCAACAATTGACCTCCCTTGTTACATGCAATGCACTGGTTCTGTTCTGAGAAGGGTATCGGAGAACCCATAAAGCTCTTGCAATGACTTGGGTCATCTAGAAAAATATATGCAGCTCTCCTCTTCAAAATGTATGAAGTCTCTTTTACATCAATCTACCAAATAAGCTCCAGTGATCCTTAAATAAGTCCCCCAAGACACTTATTTGGTAATTTTGAGGTGTTAAACTTGAAAAGTAAAAGAAAGAAGAAAAGAAAAAGAGTACCACTGTTGTGGGATTATTTTCTTGCAAAGGTTCACTGGCTATCTTATCAGTATCAAGGGAATTCTGAGAAGGCAAGTTTTGCAAGGCATCATTGTGCGTAGGCCCTCCCGTACCAGCCGACCTAGGGCTGGTAATCATCTCCTGTTCTTCGTCCACAATATTATCTTCTTGCCTATGACTTGAAGAAGAACCGTTTTCCCTTGTGGAATGCAGTTTAGCATTATAATCTTTCAACTGAAATAAAAAGGAAAGAAGAATGAATGAAGCATGGTTATAGTCAGAAGAAAGATTCATTTTGTCAACACAAGGTATTTACCTGGTACATGATTGAAGAAGAATCTAATGCGGTGGATATGCTGATCTAGCTATTGATCTGGCCTTTTTAGGTTTAATTGCTGAAATGCGTATTACCCCGAACTAATTTAGGTTATTTGGATAGCACTTATGGTGGTATGTTGAATCCCAACTTGTCTGACTTGTACATTAGATGTACTGCCTGTTACCGTGCATTCAGAAAAGGCACCAGTATTTTCCACCTAACAGAAAAAAAACAGGTAACTTAATTACCAGATGAATAGAGGGTTTTGGCAATGCTGATCTCTTCTGTGAAATAAACTGTCTAATGTGATCGCTAACTGGTGCAATTCTACTTCCTGATGGTTGACATGGATCTGTAGGCTGACAAATAACATAAGAAAAAGAAAAAAAAATTCAGCTATACCAAATAATCAGTTAAGGAATTACCCTTTTGAAATTTAATTTGCAAGTAGCTCTTAAGATAAGAGCCATGCTCTCACCTCTAACAAAACCCCCCAATTACTGATACTATAGTTATAGTAGTTGGTGATAAATTTGATGGGGACATCTCATCCCTATTGTAACTGGTATGCCTAGAATACTCTCAGGAACTCAATATAACATGAAAATTCTCCTCCTCGCTATCTCTCTGCCACTTTTTTCAGTCTTTTTTGAAAAAAAAAAATCTTGGGTAGTTTTATTCTCTGTAAGAAATTAATGCTAAATAGTTTAAATATTCAATGAACATGCAATGCTCATGATGTCGGGCAAGCTCAACGTTGAGATACATCATTTTGGAACTTAGGTTTTAATTTGAACTCAACAGTGCAGCTGGGACAGATACTGAAGAGTAATATTCATGTACCCTTTTGAAGTTGTGACAAAGAAAGTCCAGGGTGGGTTGAGAGATGTCTATAGCACCGGCCGTGTTATCATTGGTATGTACAATACCTCTACTGGCACATTCCTCAAGATATCTCAATGCAACTCTCTCATGTACCGATTCAGGAGCATGGGTGTAAAAATTGGGAACTCTATTGACTAACTCTGAAATAGAAGAGAGTTAGATCCGACCAAAATAAATAAAAATCCTGTGAAATCAGTAAAAGGAAAACCTTTGAGGAGAGGAAGGTCGGCTTTGGAGTCGGCTAGGGTTTCAATGATATAGTACCATGCCCATCCGAGAGAAGAGGAAGGGGAAGGTGAATTAGGCGGGGGCTGGTGAGGTGAATAAGTTGGGTTTATAAAATGGTCAGCCTCAGGGGAGGACGGTGGCGACGGAGAGTCGGGCATGGAGAAGGAGTGTAACACCCGGTAAATTTTTATATTAATTTTGAAATTTATATTGGACTTTATCATAATATCACAAAATTATAAGGTTTAAATAGCAAAAATGTAAACTTTATAAAAATAAAACAGCCAACGTGGCCTCTCTTGCCACGCGGCTCATTGCATGAAAACCACCTCTCATTTTTTTTTACCACCGTGAAAATCTCTTGATATACATGGGATCATTGTTACTCATGATCAATCTTAGTGAAGAAAGAAATTTGGGAAAAATAAAAGAAATATTTTGATATTGATTAAGATTTGATTTTCCTGTTCGATTGGAATTCCGACTACGTCGCATTGATTCTGAACAATGGTTGCTGTTCGATTTGGATTTCTGAATTGATCGCTATCAGGTAACCGGACTTCTCTATAATCTGTGTTTTCGTTTTGTTTGGTTGAATTGGATATTGGATTATGAGGCATATTTAACGGGATAGCGGGTCTGAGGTTCGAATTTGATTGTGAACTGATGAGATTGTGTGTACTGTGAATGTGGGAATGGTCTGTGAGAGACATTCCAAATACTGTGTGACTTGTTTTACTGATAACCTAGACCGACGTGCTATCGCCGGTTAAATATGCAGGCATAATTTGATTTGAATTTGTGTGGATTAATCCAGTCTGTTTGAATGGTTGTTTAATTAAGCCAATTATAGAGAAGCTGCGTCGTTAAATAACCGGTTACTGAGCTTTGTAGCTTACTCCGTATTGTTTCTTTGTTTTTTTTTGTTTGCGACGTAGGTTGACGGGACGAAGGATGGATGCGAGGGTGCCTCTCTTGTCGCGATCCTGGCCCGGCGGCGGGGTCGTGACAAGGAGGAGGTGGTGGTCTCATCGACATTGGTCTTGATCGCCTCTCCGTCGCTCCCTCCCTGGGTTCACAAAAGACTGGAGAAATCGGAGAAGAGAAGCTAAACCCTCCTAAACCTCTAACGGATCCGATTTCATTATAGGATCCGAAATGAGCGCTGTGTTATTGTTATGTATATTGTATTATAAGACCGATCTGGCCCAAGCCCAACCAGGCCCAACACGTAACGTCAAATGCTGTGCTGGACTGAATAAAAAACCAACAACCAACTTTTTTTCAAACTTCTTAACGAAACTACCACCTATCAATTTTCTTTTCAAGGACATCTACTTATGTTGTATGGAATTCAAGGTGTGTCTAATTTATTTTGATATTTTTTTTTTATGAAAGTACTAATGTATTGGTGGTATTTATTTTTACGAAATTACTAAATGATTTGATTGTTAATTCGGTTGAAAAAAAATTACTAATGTGTTGTATCAGCATTGACCAATCATCATAATAGACATAAATTTATTGAAGAGAAAGACATCTCTAAATTAATCTTTCTCTTCGACAAAAATATGAGCTCCTAAAAAATTAATATATAACTAATTCCATTTTGGATTGTTGAATGCTGATCACTGTGGATAGTATTCATCATAATATTAATAACATTACAACTAAAAGATAGGGAAATGCCAAAAAAAAAAAAAAAATAAAGACATTGAAGCATTAAAAGACGAAAATATAATATCTCCAAATTTAAAGAAGTTTCTTACTACAAATCTAGAATTACAATAAAAATGATATTCGCTTATTGATTAATTGCTTTAAATGAGTGATTTATTGCATTGCATGGAAAAACTGAACATACAAATTTATGAACGCCATCTAGTTAATAAATAAATTCTTGCTTGATAACAAAAGTAACTAATTAAGATGTCCAAATTAAGGGTTCCTTCCTTGGTCGGATTAGGTTAATTTTGTGAAATACATTTTTATAAATATAAAAGTATTTGGTCCTTCTCAATTAAACAATCGCATAAAAATAAATAGTGCACGTCTCCATTAACTCTTTTAAATTTCTAATCCTTATTATAAATTAGCTCCATTTTATAAGTAAATTAACTAAGATGAGAACAAAAAATTCAAAACCCCTCGAATATTAGGTACTTTAAATGCATATGATGTTATGATGTGTGTGATTCGGTTTCTCTGTCACGTGTAATAATAATATACATTAGTTGATTTTTACACATACTTATAACTATGTGTAGTTTCGTGTTTTAAAATATTAAACTAGTTGTTTTAAACAAAAATATTCTTGTGTATATACTTTGCTAATTTTTCTTTTAAAATGTATGGCCAAGATGATCTGTCCCTTATATAAAAGTGTAATGATGGTCAGTCTTGTGACCTACGTATCATCATTCATCACCATATATATAATATATATATAGGATTTTGCTAATATTAAGCCACTTTGAAAATCGCTGATCCAATGGTCCAGCAGATTTTACTGTTGTGTACAAATTAGTGTTTTTTCAAAGTGGCTTAAAAAATAGTAAAAAAATTCTAAAAAATGTAAAATTTGGTTTGCAAGTACATATTAATATGGAGATCATGTTGAACGGTTCGGATCGACCATTAGGATTTTGAAAACTCAAAAAGTGAGCCGTAGCACGGAGTGCTCTATGCTACGCGTAGCACGGTAGCACTGTCCTATATATATATATATGAGGAGGGATCCGATTACCACAATTATGAGTTACCACAAAGTTATCACAACTATTTTTTACATTTTCAAAGTCCAAATCGTCGATCCAAACCGTTCAACATGATCTCCACAATAAAATGTGCTTGCAGATCAAATTTTACATTTTTTTGAATTTTTTTACTATTTATTAAGTATTTTACAAAAACTAGTCAAATTCAGACCATTGCATTTTGTACCCATCTTAATAAATAGTAAAAAAATTCAAAAAAATGTAAAATTTGATATGGAAGCACATTTTATTGTGGAGATCATGTTGAACGGATTGGATCGACGATTTGGACTTTGAAAATGTAGAAAATGATTATAGTAACTTTGTGGTAACTCAAAATTGTGGTAATCGGATCCCTCCTCTCTCTATATATATATGTGTGTGCGCGCGCGCGCCCTGATAATTGCAGTAACTAATATATATTAAAAAGTTAATTAAATTATTATGTTTCTAATTTTATTACAAGTAACTAATTTGATGCTGAAAAATATAAAGTCACACATGGATGATCGCATTATAATTGATAAATATATGCGAAATGCAAATAACTTACTTTTTAAAGGTAACAACTTACAAGAATATATATGCGGATGCTGAAAGTTCATCTTGATGTTTGAAAAAGGGAAAAAAAAAAAAAACAGAGAGAGAGAGTTAAAATTATGGCTCTCTTAATAAAAATTCTAAATTACCAAAAAGAAGCTGAGTTTTTCTGCTTTAGTTACCCATGTTAAAATAAAATTTTCTTATAAATTAAGATGATTAGTACGTAGTTGCATCATTTGGTTATATCTTTCAGAATAAATCCTTTCAAATGCAGGAAAATTTCCCTAATTTTTTTTATTACGGATTAACTGTACTATCAGTTGAGGTCATGGTTTAATGTGTGTGTATATATACATATATAGAGAGATGGGCTATTGTGTTTTGCAAAGTAAAATTCCCTCTTTACTTCGGGTCATATTTTCATTTTTGAAAATCCAAACAATCGATCCGAACTGTTCAACATGTTCTAAATATTGAAATGTGCTTGGAGACTGAATTTTACATTTTTTGGAATTTTTTTACTATTTATTAAGCCACTTTGAAAATCGCTGATCCGGTGGTCCAGAAATTTTTACTGTTTTTTACTGTTCACAGTGGATCAGCGATTTTCAAAGTGGCTTAACAAATAGTAAAAAAATTCCAAAAAATGTAAAATTTAGTCTCCAAGCACATTTCAATATTTAGAACATGTTGAACGGTTCGGATCGGTTGTTTAGATTTTCAAAATAAAAATATGACCCGAAGTAAAGAGGGGGTTTTACTTTACAAAGCACAATAGCCCATCTCCTATATATATATATTCCTTTTTTTACTTGCTGTTACATGATATGATACGCTTGATCCATTTTTTTTAAATCTTATATTGCTATATTACTCTGAATTAATTTGTCAAAAATTCCTACATTATTCAAAGGTCTTATAATAATTATGTCATGACAAATTTCAGAAAATAAAAATATAATCATACGCCTCATTTCCATGCCTCAATCATGTCTTACAGTCGTATCTCCGTTTTTAAAGTCCAAATAGTCAATTCGAACCGCTTAACATTATTTTCATATTAAAATTTGCTCGGAGACCAAATTTTATATTTTTTGGAAATTATTCATCATTTTTTAGATAGATATCAAACTATTATTTTTCATAATATTATAGATCATCCAAATCCAGAATCATATTTTCCAGATCTGATCTCTGTTAATCTTTAATTCTTCTATTGATGTACTATATCATAGAAAGACTAGATCCGTTTCCGTCTATTTTTCAAAGCTTTTGACATGATAGATTTCTAAAGATTGATTTAATGTCGGTTTTATTTTTTATTGATTAAAAGTTATAGCTAATAAGTGATACAATTATGCAAACAGGTTTTTCAAAAAATGCCTTTTCGCTTTTCTCGTGAGATAGAGTGCAATTTTGGTAACTTTCGAGGCCAATTTTGGTATAAGATGAAAAAAAAATCAACTTAGGAATTGACTCATCCAGCTATTGATTTTCCAACATATTGATCTTATCTTGTACTAAAACTAAACATAATTAAATTTAACACATATACATTGCTTTCTTTTATATTAAACCAGATAAAAGTTTCACTTTTATTATTTGAAAATTTAAAAATTAAATTACCAAATGATATTATTATGATGTATCACTAAATAAATGATCCCACTTCTTATAAATTTGCATTTTATTAATTCAACTTCCTAGCTCACACTTTTTGTAAGTATGTAAATGTTTTTAATGCTTGTTGAATACATTGTGTGAACAAGCACAAATTATGTATGAACCAATTTATATTATAACTTCTTAAATGCTTAATTTGAGTGCCACTTCAAGCTTCTATTTAGGATTTATAGTAAATTGAACACTACAATAGACTTGACATATGTTTTGATGTTATAAACTAAAAGATTTTACATTTGCGTATTCTTTATTAGATTTTGGAGAAAACCAAAATAATAATTGTTGGTAGTTTAGCCAAATAATTGTTGGTGTTTCAAAACAAATATGCATGCCCTAACCGTAGGTGCTGCATAATGGAGAGTAGAGGTGCTACTTTTATCCGATTACCCGGATCCGATCTGGAACCGAACCAGATCCGAACCGCAACCGACCTGGATCCGATTAATTTGGATAGAATATGGTTTAAAAAATATAACTGGTAAAATTATGGGTACGGTTACAAAATTAATAATTTAATATCTGATCTGGATCCGAACCGGAACTAATACTGTAATAGATAGGATATGAGTTTGATTTAGTTATCCAACCCATAACCAAACCCGACCCGATATCCGTATAAATACCCGATAAATAGATAATACCATTATTTAATATAAACACATATATTAATAACCATGAAAAGAAAATTATTTGTGGTATTTTTTAATTTCTTGAATGAAATTTATCGCTCTTTTCGCACATATTATTGAAATCAAATGTCATATTCACATTTTGCCTATAAATTTTCGAAGCTAATTAATTCATTTCTTGATCTCTTTATCTACCATGTATCTATCTTTCTGCACATATTATTGAAATTTATTGCTCTCTTCGCTGATTGAAAGATATTAATATTTTATTCCTAGATTTTTGGAACCATATAATGAAATCACCATCTCCAATATTTTACTTTCTAAAATTATCTCACCTTCAATATTTTGGAGCATATTTTGGAGCATATTTTAATTTATATTATAATTTATATTATAATGATATATTATGTGAGATGTTTAAGAAATTATAATTATATTTAAACATAAAGTGTTTCTCAAATGCTTATGAATTGCGACATGTACCCGCTCCGGATCCGGACCCGATAATCTATAAACAAGTTATGGGTATATCTACCCGGAACTGAAAGACTGAACCGGACCTGTAATATCTACGGGTAGATAGGTATCCGGATCCGAACCAGACCCGATTTGAAACAAATAAGTATATGGATCGAAATTCGGACCCGAAAACTTTTAAGGTACGGATCCAAATATAATAGTATCCGGACCCTACCCGACCCGATAGCACCTCTAATGGAGAGGTTCATCTCTTCCTTCTCCACACAAATCATAAACCATCTCGCCTAATTTTTCTTATTTGTTTTTGGATATTTTTTTTTCAATTTCTGGATCAATATTTACTTTTATAACTTTATTAGATTATTTTCATTCGTACAATTACAACTAATAACTTTTTTTGTCACATCAACAATTTTAGTAATTATATTTCAATCAATTTTATATCATATTAATCAAACCAATTACAAATTATAGGAATATTTCGAATATATCATTAATTTAACAATCTTACAAAGTTAGTTAATATTTTATATAATTTTAATTGAAATTGTAATTACATATCCAGTCAACACTTGCAATTATAGAGATAAAGGCAATATTATAGTATTTACTTTTATTTGAAATTAAAAACCGCAATCAATATTTTCTAATATACACCCTCCATTTTACTAATATTTTATTCTAGTTTTATTATGATGGATCTAGCTGCTTTGGGTATTTCATTTGCTGCTTTGGGTATTTTTAATATACACCCAAATTGCGAGTATGTTGCTAGTGGGTCAGACTGTGGGCGGTTGTTCATTTGGAGAAAGAGTAATGCCGAGTTACTGATAGCAGATCCTGGGGAAGCTGATAGATGTATAGTATCGCATCCTAGTGCGACAGTGATTGCAAGTAGTGGGCTTATGGGTATTAAGATATGGAGCCCCAATATGAGAAGGCCTTCAGGTCCAGTAAATTACTCTGAGGTAATGTACTTTGTTTACTTTGTTTACTTTGTTTTTCTTTCATTTATTTAAACTGCTAACTTCCTTCTGGGTATTACCCATAGCAATTCAGACATCTGCATATTCTACCTTACTAATGACTATATGTCAGACTTCCATGGATTTTATTTTGGGCATATTCTACCTTGAATCAATCAATTCTCCCTCTAGTATATTGAATATGGATCTTTTGCCATTATGATTGTGGCAGTTTGACTAAAAACAGATGGTTCACATCAGATTGAAATTTTTTTACCTCTCATTATTTAAGTGTGCCTATCCTGACTGGCCAACTTTGGTACCACAGTTCTAATTGTTACAAATGCCTTATTCCATTAGAATGATACTTGGTTTTTCCTGCATATTATAGTTTCAAGGGACTTGATTGAACTATTGCAATTGCTTATTTGACAGCTAAAGCACCACGCCATGTATTATGTCACTGGTAGCCCGGAACGGCGTTATTACTTTGATGTTTTTTGCATTTTTTCATGTAACTTCTAAATAATATTTGATTTTCTCCGATATTTCAAAAACAATTAACAAAATTCAAAATTTATTTATTATTAAATAAAATTTTAACTATGTTTAAAGATTTTTTCTGTTGTTTTTTTTTATTATTGACCTTTTTTATGTATGACAAGATGACTATTTTGAATTTTTGTTATTGAGAGACTTTGTTTTTTTACTTAGTTCAAAGATGGGTCCAAATTTGTTATTATATAGTTATGCTATCAAAGTTAGATCATATTTATATTCATGGTTTTTATTTTTTTACCGCAGATTTTATGTCTATGAAACAGAAGCGCCAAATGGATGAAATAGTCATAAAAATGAACACCATCATACAATTTAAATGACTTTATAAACAAAATTTTCATTTTTGTATTTTCATACATATTGTGTGACCAGTTAGTAGATTTTGTTATTTTATTAAAATAAAGAGTGGCCTATTTTATAAAATAAAAAAAAACAGCACAGAAATCTCCCTAATTAATAACTAAGTCCAACCAAAATAACAGGCTCAAAAAAGTTTCAAATTAATAATTGAGTGGCTCGGGTGGATCCTTATAATCTCAATTAAGATTTAGAACCGTAGCCAGTTCACCGGCCAGTTATATATATATATATATATATATATAGTGAGTGGCTACTCTACTTACATAAGCATATGAGAGCATATGCTTATAAGTCATTTTTGTGTTTTCAATGTCTAAATGATCGATCTGAAGCGCTCAACGTATTCTTCATATTAATATGTGTTTGGAAATGAAATTTTACATTTTTTGGAATTTTATTACTATTTGTTTAGAATTTTTCAAAATAGCATTTTTCAGATTTTTTTTTTATTATTTTTTTTACCATATTAAGCCACTGGTTTGAAAAATTCTAGAAAAATAGTAAAATAATTCCAAAAAATGTAAAATTTTGTTTCCAAACACTTATTAATATGGAGAACATGTTGAACGCTTTAGATCGACCATTTGAACATTAAAAATGCAAAAATAACTTATAAGCATATGCCCTCATATGCTTATGTAAGTAGAGTAGCCAACCTCTATATATAGAGGAGGGATCAAGTTACAACAAAGTTACAACATTCATTTTTTTTCATTTTGAAAGTCCAAATCATCGATCCAAACCGTTCAACATGATCTCCACAATAAAATGTGCTTGCAGATCAAATTTTACATTTTTTTGAATTTTTTCACTATTTATTAAGATGGGTACAAAATTCAATGGT
>SWLB01000064.1:0-47473 GCA_011114355.1 Carex littledalei | reverse complement strand
GTCTTGTCAGCAATGAGCCATGAAGAGTTTAAATAGAAGGGGGAATTTCATTTATATCCCTCAAAATTTTGAAATTACGTATTCCCCCCTCTAAACTTTGAAAAACCTCAGTCTTCTAATTGGTCAGTTTTCAAAAGGCAAATGAGTCATTTCTCTACTTGTGACACTTACACAAGCATATACATAAATGTCACTGTTTATGTGTCAAAAGTAGAGAAATTAGAAGACTGACATTTTTCTTAAGCTTGCTACATATTTTTTTATTATTCTTAATAAAGGAAAAATAGGGTACTTCATAAATTTAAAATGAGGTTTAATAGAAAAGACAATAAAATGGGTAATTTTTTTTAGTTATTAAATTTTAGAAGGGTAATATGATATTATGAATTTTAGAGGGGAAAATAATTTCGAAGTTTTGAGGGGTATACATGAAATCCCCCCTAAATAAAAAGAATCTGAAGGATGGGAAGTTTACGTGGGTAACTGCAGGGGACATCAACTCCGGCAGAAGCAAGGATATCTTTTCTCTAGATCAACTGATAAAAGGTTTGCTGCCGGGCTAGGCCAGTCGATTCCATTTAGGTGAACCGGCTTCCAAATTCCACGGGTCATTTCAGCTGAGAAATAGGTAACAAATACTGCCAGTGAAGCCGGCAAGAAGTCGACGATGTGTCTGAGTCCTACAAAATAAAATAGACCGGCATGTAGTTAATTTATAAAGTTTAGGGTTATTAATTAACATACCATTAGTAGAGAGATGAAACAAATTTATTATTATTTTTTTTTTCATGTTCGGGGCAATTTTCATAGTGAATTTTGATCCTGTACTGGATAGGTCAGATACTGGTAATTACAAATTGATAACTGATGAAGAATGCTAGGGTTATTAACTGGGTCTTACTTTTAACACAATCTAGTGTTAAACTAAGTCAAATTCAGGACTGAACCCAAAAAAACACTGAAGGTGTTGATAGGATTAGTTATGGTGGATACTGCTATCTAGTATCTAGTTTTGATCTATCACCATATCCTCACTCAGTAGTAAGAGTGAGGCTGTAGTAATATGCATATTACATATCGGCTCGCGCTATAAACTCATATCTCCATTTCTAAAGTCCAAACAGTCAATCGGAACCATTCAACATGATCTTCATGTGAAAATGTACTTGCAAACCAAATTTTATATTTTTCTATTTTTTTTCTATTTTTTTAGATAGAAAATCACTTGATTTGAAAATTCTGGACCATCCAAAGGCAGTGATTTTCTACCTATCTAAAAAGATGGTAAAAAAAATTCTAAAAAATGTAAATTTGCTCTCTAAGTACATTTAATATGGAGATCATGTTTAACGGTTCAAATTGACTGTTTGAACTTTGAAAATAGAGATATGAATCCATACCACAGGTCGACCCGTAATATGCATATTACCATAGCCTCACTCAAAAAGTAAAATAGTGCAGAAGTGCTACTAACCTGTAGTCAGATCCCTTGAAGAAAGTTGACCGTAAGCGCAAGCGGTCAAAGCTGCCTCGAGAACAAATGGAATAGCCTCCAAAATCTCCCAAGCTGGAAGAGTCGGCCTCTGGCAGGACTCCTCTGTAGTACCACTCCCACTTACGGGTGGGACCCCATTTATGCTCCCGCTACTACTAGAATTTGAGACACAATTAACCGATCCACTAGAGCCTGACCCTGTCCATACCATATTCAAAATCATGTTTGCAACCTGGTGCACCGGGTTCTTGTTAGACAATCCTGAGAGAGTTGACGATATGCATGCCTGGTTGTGAAAGTACCATGCACGCAATTTCGGGAAGAATTCAAAGTAAACAGGTTTTGCATTAGGGTCCTGGAGGGAAACACGGCCGTTTCGCAAGAGAAGAAGATAGTCAAGAGTGAGTTCGCGCCTGGCCTGGGCCCCGCGGGTCGGTAGGCAATGCTCTTGGGGGGGCTGGTAAAATTTCCAAAGGCGCAAGAGGAGAAGGAAGGCATACGAGAAGACCGAGTAGACCGAGGTCTCCTCTGGGAGGCAGGACTTGTGATTGGATGGAGGGGGTAGTGAACCAAAGGCCTCACATATGGGCATCAGGGCTGCTGCAACTTCGGGTATCTTCAAGGGAAGAAAAGTCCAGTATCAGAGAAAAATATTTTCATGAATTCAGAGGGGAAAAAAAAAAATGAAGGTGATTTGAGTTGCTTAGTAAGGAAATACAGTTGTTTAAACCAAGGCACTCCACCAATAATTGTAAAGATTATAACATTCTACTGTTGTTTATTTCCTGAATTAAGAAGACTAATGTGTGCTGATACTTAATACTAGAGACATATGGTACAATATTCCCAGGATTACATGAATATAATAACCACATAAAACAGCTTGCATATTTGAACAAGCATAAGATGAAATGGCCTAGTGGAATATGTTTTTTGTTATATGTTTAGCCAAATAGAAATTTGTATTGCAATTAGGAGGAATATTAGACTAGAGAATATTTGCTCACCAAACCATATAAAGAAAGAATATGAACTGTATCAACAGAAGCCATGCCCAATAATAAAGAATTAAGCATCCTCATATGGCTAATATAACGATTTTCAATTTCAATCTCTGAGGAATCAAGTGATGATGAAGGGGACAATAGCTTAACCATAATATCAACCGCATGTTCCTGAAATAAATAATAACAAAAAGTATTAAAATTTAACCCAGCAATGTTGGATCAGAACAATGCTGTATCTCTGGAAGTTTTAGAGCATCTGCATTGGGATACCTTTTTGTTTTCTTTTTTTGAGGGTTAGCGGTTTAGCCGCTAACAAATGTATTGATAAAAAAAATTCATTTACAAGCCCTATAGTATCCTCTCCTCAGATCTATTTACTAAAGCAAAAGCAAATTGTACCAAATTAAATTTTACGTAGTTTCTACACAGCCTGTCCCAAGCCAGGAAAAAGGAGAAGGGTTCGTGATAGGCTTGGCGAGCCAGTGGTAAAAAAACAGCCTCTTTATGGAAATGAAACCCTCACGAATTGAGCATAATACTAGGATGGGTGACCTCCTGGGAAGTCCCTGTGTTTCTGATTGCTGGTTGGGTTTCATTTCTAGCCTACCCCAACTTGTTTGGGAATAAAGGCTTTGAAGAAGTTCTGCTAAGAGAAACAGAAACGTGTTTACTCTGTCTTCCCACCCTTATACCCCTGATTTGCTAGCAGAATAGCATCCAGTTATGTACATCGACTGTCGTGGCATTGATCAGTAGGTGCACCGGCTTGTTTTCCTGAGAGAAAATCCTCCTATTCCTCTTCTTCTAGATTGCCCATGAGCCAGCCGCTCATGCCGTGTCCCAAAGCATCTCATTTGTTGTGACTTGTTGGTTCGTCCAATCAACCAAATTTGCAGTAGATTGCATCCTGTGACCGGCGGTATGTTGAGCTCCACGCATAGACCCGTCCAGAATATGGTAGCATATGGACAGTCCCACATTAAGTGCTGCTGTGATTCCAATGCCCATCATGACAAAGGATACACCCTTGCACCACCGCACACCCCCTTACCACGAGTACCTCCTGCGTGAGGATTTTGTTTTCGAACAATAGCCACATGAAGATTTTAACTTTCATTGGTATCTTGAGGTTCCACAATGTTTTATTATGAATGGACGAGACTGCTCTATTGTTCATGATTTTGTATGCTGATGTGATGCACGAACGATCAAGAAATTGGAAAAAGTAATGAAAAGATAGGTTTGGTTCTGAGATCACACAGATTCTCAATTCTTTGATAAAACTGATACATGAAAAACTGACTCTGTCAAAAGGCATGACGTCTGTTTAAATACAAACCCTAAAACAGAAAAAATACATAAAGATACATCAAAGACCCTAAAAACTCTAAAATTATAAAGAAAGGTCCAAAAGTCCATGAAGGAAGACTCGGATCGCGAATCTGAGCCCGCAAAATGGGCGAAACGAATCATAGATTAGTTTCGATCCGGTTTTGGGCTGTGGAGTTCCTGTCAAAATTTCAGCCCATCCGACGGACGGATCAAAAGTCACGCTCCTTTTCGTGAAGCATGCGCAGGACACGAAACATGCGCACACCATATTGCATCATGATGAACATGAAAAGTTCTCCGAGCTATTCCATCGCCAACGCAGATCACCCGATGTGTTACTCTCTTTAGGAACCTGTTTAGAGAGTCTGCTACCAGGATGAATAACATTGGGGAAAGAGAATCCCTTTAGGAATCTGTTAAGAGAATCCGCTACCAGGATGAATAACATTGGAGAAAGAGGATCTCCCTGATGAAGGCCCCGCCCGTGTTGAAAAAATCTCGCGAGGGAGCCATTTATCCTAAGTTGCAGAGCGTAGAATGATCAGTACTGAGGAGACCCACTTTGGTGGGAATCCCCTCTCGATAAGCAGATTGATTAGGAAGCACCAATCAACCGTATCGAAGGCATTTTCAAAGTTTACCTTGTACAGGACTGTTGGTAGTTTATTCCCACTGCAGAATGATAGGGACTCTCTCGCTACCAAGATGGATTCCATCATCGATCTACCCTTTACAAATGTCGTTTGGTTGGTGGCTATAAGCTTGGGAAGGTGATCCTGTAGTCTATTAGCTAGGATTTTAGTAATTGTCTTGACTATTGTGTTGATGACATTGATTGGCCTATAGTCCGAGATTGAAACCGAAGCTTCGATCTTGGGAAGGAGTGTTATGGAGGCCCTGTTCAAGCATTGATTTCTAAAAGCACGCGTGGCATTTCCTATTCTAATTTCTGGGATGTAACGTAATTTCTAATTTAGAAAGTTTTCTTTCAAAGAAATCACTTTCTAATTGTTTCTATTGGCTCTTGTTCTCTTTCATAGTAATAATCTGACGTGACCACGAAAAGTTAATTGCACAAGTATAAAGATTTAGAAACTAAAATTAACTAATTTCTATTTAGTGCTCAACAGCTAGTTTTAACCTTTTTAATTTACTGATGTAGATGCCCTAAAATCTAATTTTCTTTTGTTAGATAGTACCTGAAAATTCCATCCACGGGTAAGTGACGAGCCGCATAAAATCCTTGAAGCCATTGGTCTTTCCTCTTCAGATCCATTGAGTGCAATGATGTACAATTTCTCCAGTTCAGCAACACTGAATCAAGAACATTAAACAATGAGTGCTAAAGTGTATAGAAACAAAAGATAAAAAATGACAAATTTGATTTTTTTTTCTTTTTTTTCTGATACCTTGGAGCAGCGGTTATAGTTAGAAACTTCTCAAGGGAAGCAGTGAGAGGGGCTCCGCCCATGAATGCTCTCCAAGGAGTATCCCTAGTTAGATGGGGTTCTTTTGGAAGTTGTGTAGTAGGGACCACATAGCCTGGCCAAAAGTACGCTGATGTGTCAATTAAGTTTCTTGCAATACACGCCTCAACTATGAGATGCAATATGTTGCCAACGCAATACAAATTAAGAAGAAAAAAAAGATAATATGTTAGATGGTGAAAACTCCTGGGTAGAAAAAAAAAAACACAAACAAAGACAGTTAGAGATTGTATTTTATTGGAAATAAATCTGCTGCGATTCCAAAGAATGGCCAGGGACCCTGCGTTCCAAATCCAACCATTATTTTGAAATGCACGAATCTCAAAAGCAGTTAGTTGTATGCACGAATCTCAAAATATATTAAAGGTTGGATTTGGAAAAGCAAGGTCCCTGCGATTCTTTGGAATCGCAGCAGATTTATTTCCTATTTTATTAGATCACTGGAACATACTATTTAGGCCAGCATAAGGCAAAAACAATTAACTACACATTTAAGTTCATGAAAGATAACAAAACATATTACTTGCTTTGATATTAGGGTTGGCATTGGAAATGAAAACAGCAGCTTTTGTTGCAGCCTCATTTGCCAAAGTGACAAACACCGGGTGAGGTGTGAGAAGAGCTGAAAACTGCCCCAGTACTTGCAGGGATGTCACCAAGCCAAGCCTTCTGATAAGAACATTGTTCACAAGTGGAACAATTGATAAAGGCACAATAGCTAGCAAGATACTTAACCGTGCATCGAGGTGTGGTACAGGTCCTTCAACTTGATCTCTTCCCTTTTTTCAATCAATGATATTATAACAAATTATTTAGATTATTCTTAAAATGTACTTGATTAATTATAGAATGACCAGTTCGAGCCTTATTAAGAAAACAAGAGCCGGCTAGGTGGTATGCCAAAACTTATCGGACAGGCTTCAAACGATGAATTCAAATTGTTCAGACCGATCTACTTTATGAGTGATACGTATACATACAAAATTTATATTTTTTGACTTAGTTTAGTATCAAGTCAAGCGGTCAAAAAATGATGAAAATTAACTTAAAATAATTCCCACATTTGACCGCTTGACTTGATACTAAATAAGTTTGGAAAATTATAAATTTTGCATGTAAACGCACTACTCATGAAGTAGATCGGTTTGAACAGTTTAGATTCGTCGTTTGAAGCCGATTAATAGGTTTTGGAGTTAATGGTATTTAGGCTGAAATACCACCAATGTCACGATAGCTGGACTCGAAAATAAATCCTACATAAAGATAATGGCTTAAGTTTAAATCATAACCCTCCAAAGGAAATCTATTTCCTTAAAAGGGTAGTATTGTTTCTGGATCTCATGTAAAAACTAATTTACACATGAACCATAGCCAGGTCAGGCATATCATATGTGCCAGTCATGACCGGAAGTTTACAAGTCAAGTAACAAAGACACTATTATTTTTAATTGGTCCTATTAATTTATTAGCTCAATTGTTCTCCTTTAGTTCTCAAAATTAGCCGGGACTTGTTCTATCCAGTACTTATATTGATCAGGTCTGGTACCAACAGAAAACAAAAGATTATCCAGAATCTATGTTGGACTCTTAAGTTCCTACATGCAAGTACCAAATCTAGAATAGTGCAATTGCAAAATTGTAGTTTTATTTGCAGCTGATTTCAAAATACCAAAAAATGAAAAAAAATGAAAAAAGAGCTAGTCTCAACTCGTTGCACATGTCGAAGACCTGACAGCCAGAGAGCTTGAAATGTTTCTTGCCACGTAGCCTGATTAAGCACTTGTAGCCCCTTGATGAGCTCTGTCTAGGAATAAGAAAAGTCAATTACCATAAAATAGGATTTAACAAAGTATCTAGTCCCTACAGCGTGTTGACTACATTTTTTCACTATATTTATTACCAAATTAGGGGGTCATATATGTGTTGCCATATTGAGAATATTTCTAAAATGAACGATATATATTGAAATGAAAGCTTTTGGACAGGGGCGGACCCAATAAGTCCCGGGGTAGGCCTGGATTTTGAAAAATAATTTTGGCCCATGTATGTTTGGGTTATTGCCTATCTCTGGTGAACATGTTTGCCTACCCTGGAACAAATCCATTTTCTTCCCAACTCATTTCTTGCCTATACCTGGCCCAATTCCTGGGTCCGCCCCTACTTTTGGACACAAATGGATAAGTATCCTAGATATCAGTAAAGAACAAAATAGCAAAAGTTTACCTGTTAGGACTTCAATGGCAGAGACGACATGGAGGTGGCGGCCATCCATGGCATTCTCCATGAACACGTCAAAGGGGATCCAGCAAGTGGAGTTACCGTAACTGAAGTTGTTTGCAAAGCTCAAATTTTTGGGCCGAGTGTTGAATAGCACGCCAAGTTGTGGGTGCTTCTCCAACCGGTGTATTGTATGAGTCAAGGACTTTTGTATGGTAGCAAGCAAATTACTTGCAACATTAATGGTTGATGGAGAAGTGATCTTCGATATATGCACTTCAACCAGCTGTAGCCTCTCCACTAAATTATTGAATTCTTCTGGCCTATTTAATTGCCAAGAAAAAATGAATTTCATGGCTGCAAATTTAATTGCCATATTTGCCCCCACATTTTCTCCGGAATCTATTCCCCCCCCCCCCCCGGTACATATGCCCCGAAAGATAAGCATTTTAGAGTAATTGTCACACTGCTTATGTATCGTGTACCACCTTGTTTTTTATTTTAGGTCATTCAAAGTAAATGGTTGCAAATGTTGAGGGCAATATGGCCCATATTAACATAAATAAGAAATGCAAATTAAGTCAATTAAAAAAAAAAGAACCTTCTTAGGAAAAAAAACAAAAAAACAAAAATGTATATTGCAGAATTCTTTAACCTAAGCAATCATTCAGTTTGAAGGTCTAAAGTAATGAAACAGAAATAAATAGGATGGTGTATGTGTACATATTTATACTGATGAGGCGCAGAAAAACTTGGGCCTTCTTATTAGTAATTATCTTCTCTACAATCTCTAAAGCCAAAAGAGTGTTACTTGCATTTCCTCTTATATCTAAAGTATGCTGCATGTCTGTTCTTGCATACGGAAAACCACAGTCTTCAAGCACACTATCTACAAGGGTTTTGACTACAGTGAAAATGAATAAAACAATGGCGTGACCCAAATCCATCTTTGGAACTCCATAGGTACGAGAAAGTTGTAATGCTTTGTCAATCGACTTCACTATCCTGCAAGAGTAATTGTCAGTTGCTAAATGATTAATTAAGATTTGATAGTTACACAAGTACCAGCAGGTACTAACTGTTACATACTGGCACCGAGAGTGAGAGACTAGCCAGATTAAATCAAAATTGTTCAATGTCACATATGACCAATAAGGAATATAAAATTTGGTCAAGATAACTAATAAAGATTATAGAAAATTTGATGGTAAGGTGGGGACATAGTGGTCATTCAGAACAAATATTGAATTGAATAAAAAGTGGACCATGACCACTCAATAATAAATCCTTTATAATATAAGCGCTGAAAAATCAAGGAAGGTGAACTAAGTAGGTAAGTAAAAGTGCACAGCGTATTCAATTTGTTTGACTTGAAAATTGAAATTAAGCAAGCTTCTAGAGAGAGAGACTTGCATGTCAAGAGATGGTACGGTCGATCCTGACGGGGGCAAGGTAACCGCATAGCGTCTTAGCAACTCGAGATATAGCCGGTACGCACCGGGTTGCCCCTTCCTTTGCGGTACCACTCTGTTCAAAACACAAGTTGGAATTAAATAAAAAACCACAAGTTGGAATTTTCAATAGAGGAGAGAAATTTACTTTTGGGTGAGAAGAGCAAGGATCTGGAGAGGGGCGACGAGGCGTGAGGCCATGGCTTGGTCTAGAAGCTTCCATAGGCAAGGAGTATGCTGCGAGAAACAGAGATTGGAGACGAGAATTTCGGCGAGATTGGGATTTGGGAGAGAGATGCCTCTTTCTTGGAGACGACGGGAGAGCTCCAGTGAGCGCAGGAGAGGTGCCTTGCTGTGCACCTCCGAGGCCTTCAACTCGAACGCTATTAGTTGATCCGTGTTGGTAATGGAGACGGTTGTCTCCATGTCTATCTCCATTGGAGACTGGAGAGGACGGCGAGGTTGTAAGCTTCTTAGCTTCAATAGCTTCAAGTCTTCAACTGTTGAGAGAGAGAAGGGGTGAAACCGTGAGAAAGTTAAGGGGTTTATAAAGCGCGGCAGCTAATAAAGTGACAGCGCGAATTGGACCAGATGAGAAAGAAAGGGTTTAATTCCTCTACAATGCGCCAACATTTTACTCTGTTATTTCAAATGGAACTTCATTTTTTATTTAATGACAATAAAAGCACCTCAAATCAAACATTTTTTTTATTTTTAAATTATGTTCCACGAACTCTGAAATCTTCTCTCTCTCCTCTCAACTATACAGGGGCGAATTCAGAATTTTCGTCGGGGGGGGGCAAAAAAATATCGAATCGGGTTTAAATTCATTAACCAATTGGGTACTCGACAAAAAATAATGCTTTAACTTATATTTTTCCAATATTTTGACTTGTAATTTTTTATGCTCTGACTTATAATTCTAATTACCAATAAAAATTCAACAGATTTATTTCAATTTTAACCATAAATTTAACTCGAATTACAAATTAAATGTCCAGAGGGGGGCAAAAAAAACTTCAGGAGGGGCAAAGTCGATCGAAACCTATAAATCTCCACTAAAACTCAAAATCCAAGGGGGGCAGCTGCCCCCCCTGGAATACACTGGGTCCGCCCCTGCAACTATAGACAATAAGCTGTTCCAACAACAAGTAATTTACTATTTAACACTCAATATTTAAGTATGAGACGACTTAAATATCCTTTTCTAATTTATCTTTATTTAAAATTTTATGAATAATAATATTTTATAGTATTTAATATTAATTTTAAATTTATAATAATTTATTGCTTCGTATAATGTTTGCTATTTTTGTGTATAAAAAAATATTTTTATCATTTTAGTTATTTGTAAAACTATATATTTTTTGTAAAAATATAATGAAGCATACAAAATTGAAAATGAAAACTAAATAGCAAATATCTTATGTATTATGAATTTTTAACAAAGAATCAACATTTAGAAAAAAAAAAAAAAACATTACTAATAGTTTAAACATAATACTATAAATATGCAAGAAAATTTTGGTCACTTCCAAAATTAAGCAATAAATAGTAAATTAATATTGTCAATAATTGCATAATTGTGTGGAGAATGATTGTTAAAATTAAAATTTCGAAGTTGAACTTGCCAGAACGAAATCTCTCATGATATTATTTCTTCTTTTGAAAAAAAAAGAGAATAGTACAGACTTTTCTAGATGACCCTTGCCATTATAATATATTATTGAGATGTCAACATTAGTAACATTATAAAAATACTATAATAGTGTATTTTGTGTCATTTAATAATTTGAGCTCATAAAATTAGTTTATTTAAAGCTCATAAGATGTAGATATTCAAGAAAGGTTCTTTATTTGAAATGATTGGACGATTTAAATATTAAAATAGCTCGGGTACATTTATTTGACGGATAAAAGTACAATTGTAGAGGAGCGGATAAGATGAAAACCAACTGGGTACGGCGTTGAAGTGTTCGACAATAGCAGGTTCTGACAAATGGGACCCATTGATGGACAAGGCATCCCGCATCCTCATTACTTGTTGACATATTTAATGCTCAGGTCCCACGTGATAGTCACTTAGTTATGGTAGTTGGTTTCGTTGTACTACGGCCGCCAGATAACTCCCAAACAGGCGTGGACCATTAAATGTGATTCCTTGGAGTGATAAAATGAAATCCGACGCCACGCGTGTCGTGTCGCAAAGGAGGTTTTCAAGTTTTAACACAAACAAATACCGGATTGACTTGTCTCCATTTCCAACAAAATGGAGACTGCATACAACCCAGCTCAGTTATTCAAGTTTTTTTAATAAATTAAAAATTAATATTTTAAGTCATATTGATATTATCATCAAAACTGACCGACATACTTCAAATCTGCAGAAATAAACACACTTTTAATATTACGCACACAATTTATTAGAATGTATTTTATGTATATTGATGCATTAATTCATGTTTTTCATAAATTGTAGCCACATTTCAAGTCTTATTGTCATCAAAACCAACATATGCTCAAAGTATTATCATCTACATGCTCGTAATTATTTTTACGGTAAATACATAATATACAAGCAATATTACATACACAAATCTGCTGAAACAACATACAAACACAATGTGTGCGTATATTCAGGCCCCGTTCGGTTGTATAGAAATAAGGTGGGATTTATGGGATTTTCAGAAAAGTAGAAATTTTATTCCATTGGCCGTTCGGCTGTCTATTTTGGTTATGGGAAAAACCCATGAAAGAGTCCAAAAAGTAGAAAAATTTGTGGGAATTTGCACATTAGCTCAGAGCTAATGTTTTTTTTTTTTTTCCTACACGACTATCAATGGCAATAAGTGTATTTTTTTATTATAAATGGTCAAAAAGTTGATGGTTCACATGTGATTATCATCATATAAAATAATCAAATCTTGTTTCAATATGGTTTGAATTTTCAATCTCAGTACAGTTTATGATATCATTTAAATTTAATAGAAATTATTGATGCAAAATAACAAGAAGAAAAAGAAAAAAAAACGAATTATTTTTAAATTGGTGATTAATTTTACTGTGAAATATATATCTATGATTATTTGTTATTGGTTCAAATAAAAAGTATTGAAAATAGTTATTATTTTGTATAAATATTTGCCTGATAATTTCCTATGCTATTTCTAATACTTCTTTTACAAATTACAGCTAATTTTTTTACAGCATATTAGTGTACAATTTTTTTTCTTATTTAAATTTAAATTGAAATTGATTTCTTTAAATAGTAAAAACCAACCTTCTAAAATAGTATTGAAGCAAAATTAAAAATATACATATTTTTTATTTTATTTCAAGCAAATTAAAAATGGTTAAT
Organism: Carex littledalei; assembly: GCA_011114355.1. Lineage (NCBI taxonomy): Eukaryota > Viridiplantae > Streptophyta > Magnoliopsida > Poales > Cyperaceae > Carex > Carex littledalei. The sequence goes on along the minus strand of SWLB01000064.1, from coordinate 35,126 downwards.
TATCAATTTGCTAATTTAAATTTAAATTTAAATTTATTTTTCGGTGATTGGATAACAAGTTTACGAGCAAAAGCATCGTTATAAAATAATAAGTATTGTTATGTTATTCATATTATTTAATTACACTAATAATTATTAATAAGAATAATTGTATTGATATCAAGTATTTTAGAAAGAAAAAATAGGATTTCCTACAACTATTCTCATCGTACAACCGAACACCCATTTCAACATTCCTATAATTAATCCTATTCGTACCCGTATCCATGGGTTCCTGCTTTTTCGAAAGTGGGTTCCCATCCCCGTCAAATTCCATTCCGTATATTCCCGTGACAAACGAACAGGCCCTCATAGTTTTTATAAATTGCAGCCACATTTTAAGTCATACAATCATCGAACTCGACATATATATATATAGAGAGAGAGAGGAGAGTTCCAATACCCTATGTTTTTCATACCTCATCATACCTCATATTTTATATCTATGTTTCTAAAGTTCAAACTGTCGATCCGAACCGCTCAACATGATATCATACTAAAATATGTCTGAGGATGAAATTTTATAATTTTTGAAAAATTTGTACTATTTTTTAAGATAGATAAAAAATTACTGTTTCTGAACCGTTCAAAAACAGTGACTTTCTATCTATCTTAAACAATAGTAAAAAAATTTCAAAAATTGTAAAATTTCATCCCAAGCATATTTTAGTATGAATATCATGTTGAGCGAATGAGCAGTTCCGATCGACAGTTTAAATTTTAAAAATAAATATATAAAATATGAGATGTGATGAGGTATGAAAGACATGAGGTATTGGAACCCTCCTCATATATATATATATAGAGAGAGAGAGAGAGAGAGTTGTAAAGTAAGGGCTTTGTTTTACTTTACGTTTATATTTTATACTTTTGAAAGTTCAAAAAGTCTATCTGAGCTGCTCAACATGATCTACATATTGAAATATGCCAGGAGACCAAATTTTACATTTTTTGAAGATTTATTACTATTTGTTTAGAATTTTTTTTAAATCGCTGTTTTTTATGGTCCATAATCCATCCAAAAACAACGATTTTCTACCCATTTAAAAAACAGTAAAAAAATCCCAAAAAATATATAATTTGATCTCCAAGCACATTTCAATATGGAGATCATGTTGAACGGTTTGGATCGCCTGTTTAGACTTCAAAATCAGAGATATAAGTATGAAGTAAAATAAGAATCTTACTTCGCAACTCACCATAGCCCATCTCTCTCTCTCTCTCTATATATATATATATGAGGAGAGATCCACTTACAACATTTGTAAGTTACAACATCTTACAACAATTCAGACAATCGATCCAAACTGTTCAACATGATATCTATATTAAAATGTACTTAGAGATCAAATTTTACTTTTTTTGAATTTTTTTTTTACTATTTATTAAGTATTTTACAAAACTATTGTTTTCCAGTGGTCTAGAATTTTCTAAAACAATAATTTTGTAAAATACTTAATAAATAGTAAAAAATTCAAAACAATGTGAAATTTGATCTCCAAGTACATTTTAATATAGAGATCATGTTGAACAGTTTAGATCGACTGTTTGAATTTGAAAATCGCAAAATCAAATTGTTGTAAGATGTTGTAACTTACAAATGTTGTAAGTGGATCTCCTCTCTCTATATATATATATAGAGAGAGAGAGAGGGGTTGGTTAATATCAAAACGTTTGTTCCAAGGCCGTGGAACAAACGCTTCGATTTTTACATTTTCAAAGTTCAAACAGTCGATCCAAACCATTCAACATTCAATCTATAATAAAATATGCTTGGAGATCAAATTTTATATTTTTTGAATTTTTTTACTATTTATTAAGTCAGTTTTAAAATTGCTTTTTCAATGATCCATAAATTTTTCACTGTTTATTAAAATCAGCGATTTTAAAACTGGCTTAATAAATAGTAAAAAAAATTAAAAAATGTAAAATTTGGTCTCCAAGCACATTTTAATATAGAAATCACATCTAACGGTTTGGATTGACAGTTTGAACTTTGAAAATCGGAAAACCAATTGATTGCACCACAGCTCCAGAACAAATGTTTTGATATTAGCCAACCCCTCTCTCTCTATATATATAGAGAGAGAGAGGGGTTGGCTAATATCAAAATGTTTGTTCCTAAACCGTGGAACAAATGTTTCGGTTTTTACATTTTTGAAGTCCAATCAATCGATCCAAACCGTTCAACATTCTATAATAAAATGTGCTTGGAGACTAAATTTTACATTTTTTTGGAATTTTTTTACTATTTATTAAGGCAGTTTTAAAATCGTTGTTTTCAATGATCCAAAAATTCGGTCTCCAAATACAATTTAATATGGAGATCAACTTGAACGGTTCGGATCGACATTTTGAACTTTGAAATTGAAGATATATACGTGAAGTAAAACACTCACTTTACTTCGTGAAGTACCGTAGCCCAACTATATATATAATATTATCACGTACCTTGTCGTAATTTTTTTGCGATAAATAGACAAGATATTAGCGGTTTTACTCGTACAAATCTATTAGGTTTGCATTTACAATGCCTCGTATAGTCTTATGTTTTCATGTTTTTCATTCATTACCTTCACAAAAATCATAAAATCACCCAAAATTGAGAAATGTATTGTATTGTATTGTAAGTATTATCATTTACTTGTTTATAATTTTTTGCGGCAAATAAATAATAAAACAATATTAAATGCACAAATCTGCTTAATGCATTTACAACACATATATTCAGGAGAAAGACACTAAGCAATGTCAAGATAAATAGATAAATAAAAGAAAAACCACAATTAATATAGCATAATAATCAAGCTCCCAACTGAAGTTTTATTAAATCTATATTTATTAAATTATTTTGGAATTATAAACTTATGTCTGATTTTGGCTGATTTCAAGTCTTGACCCACATCAAAGACACCATACCGTTTTGGTTGGTTAGTTTTCCACTGTACGTTATGCATGGGGAGGAATTATTTTGTTCTTCTAGAACCCGGGGCTCTTCACAGTTCAACCAAATTAATTCTAAAAATAAAATAAAAGAAACAAAGAGGATTGATTACAAGCATTCTGTCATGACTCATGAGTTCAACCAAATTAATTTTATCTTTTGATCTTCTGTGGCCATTAATGCATGCATGTCGTCTTCAAGTTCATAAACACATGGCCTAGCTGGACTGCCTTCTATGCATGTAGCTAATCTTTTTCTTATTATCACCAGGTATTCTGAAATTTAGTAAAAGAAAAATCCATGTAAAATAATATATTTATCATAAATAAATAAATAAATATTTTTATTTTTATTTTATCTTTATTTCACATTTTATATAAAGTGGATATTATTATCATGCATAATTTTTTCATGTTTATATGAGTTAAAATAGATGTTTCAGACTGTTTACAATTAAAATGCCTATGCATGTATTAGCTAAAATATAATCAATGCAAACTTATGAAGTAAATCTCATTTCAAAGGTGCATTCCAATAATAACTTTTTCTAATAGATAGTCATTGTGCATTCCAAATTTTCATTTATTTTTTTCTAAAAAAATAAAACTTAGTTTAGTTTGCAATGAATTAATGGAAACTTTCTGCATGCAGTTGTGCGTGTGAAGTGAGGTTGTTACATATATAGATAGAACATATCAGTTTCCTGGACTATATATATGGTTTACAACTCATCGAACGCCACACGAGATCCGGACCACTATATCTCATAAATCATAATGATAGATTGATAGATTGATAGATGTGCCGTGTGCGGTCATGGTCGTTTCCTACAATGTCCGTTTTCATTTCAAAGTTTCCAAGAAAAGTATTCAAAGTCCGCCGATACAGACAAAAGTATTCATTTTGACTGGAGAATGGAGATGTAATTTATAATAAAATAAAAAAAGCAAACACTGCTCCATTTTGCTAGCTAGGGAGAGTCGAGAGCATGCTGATCTGTCTCATGATTTTAGATATGAGATATCAGAATTTGTCTATGGGGACCATTTTCGGTGCGGTGTTTGACTGTTAACGGTCAAACGCACGAATCTTACTTTTGCTTCAAAGGAACCTTTTTTTGTTCTGTTTTGTTTTTTTGTAGGACTCTGATAATCATTTTTTTTCCTTAAACTTGTTGATTTTTAGACGGTGAATACTTACTTATACACGCCAACTTCTCAGCCTCTCAAATTTGAAATGGAGATTTATAGGTAATTAGTATCCAGGGGCGGATCCAACTATCCAAGTGGTGTCCCTCTCAAATTTGAAATGGAGATTTATAGGTTCGGACTAATTTTGTTTTTTTTTCTCTGAAATTCTGATCTGAAATTTGAGTTAAATTTAGAGTTAAAATCATAATAAATTCATTGAATTCGGATTAGTAATTAGTATTAAAAGTCATAGCATTGTTTTTTATCTAGTACTCGATTTAAACCTTATTCACTATTTTTTTACCCTCTAATAAAAATCCTAAATCCGCCCTGCAACCGGCCAAACCCCCCCTCCCCCCGCACCCCCACAAAGATAAAATCCCTAATTGTTTTCTTTCCATGTATTCTGTAAAATATGAATAGCATTGTTTTTTTATTTAGTACTTGATTTAAATCCTATTCACTAATTTTTTACCCTCCTACGAAAATCCTAGATCCCCACCCCCACAAAGAAAAAAAATCTCTAGTTATTTTATTTCCTGTGTTTCATAAGATATGAATAGTTAAGCGTGCATTTTTATAATAGTCAAAATAATAGTCAAGCATATTTTATTTAACAATCAAATGTGCATTACGCGATAATTAATACATTTTATGGTTGAATCAAACAATGAGTGTCGAAGTTCGAACTTTATAATAAAAAGCGTGCATTCTACAATTTTTTCTTAGTTAAAATTTGTGACAGGTGCCAATAATTATATATATTTCAATATATATACAATTTCAATTTAAAATACGTGAAAAGTTTATAATAGGTGTTCAAGAAGTCATTCATAAAGAATAATTACTAGGCTCGCTAAATTTATTTTAAACCACGCTCCGCGCTAAAATATATAATTATAGCTTTAACGGAAAACAATTAGCACCGTTTGAAAATTGAATGAACGTATAATTTTGCTTTTCAAGAATATATTATTTCTTTAATCTAACCAACTTGGTGGTTTCAAAATAGTGTTTCAAAATTCAATGAACATTGGCCACAAAACTTCGAGATCACAGTATTATATTCCTACCCTTTAATTTTGAGATTATGTTTGGTTGTGAAGTAAAGAGTCGGAGTAAAGCACATATTTTACACTTAAACTATTAAACTGGAAGTAAAACATGAAGAGTAGGATGGAGTGAGTTAAATCACCATTTCAGGTAGATTAATTTAGTTCATACTAGATACAAAAAAGAAAAAAATTTAGTCCATGCTTACTCTGTATGTAGGATCCACTTTCATAATCATAATTAATTTTCTAATATGTTACTCTTTCAAATAAATTAATTTAAATCATAAATTAAGCAGTCAAACGAGATGCAAAATAAAAGAAGTAAGATGAAATAAACAATTTAATTCTCCAAATTTAAGTAGCAATCATACACGATGAGGACTTAAATGTTCCAATTATGTCTCCACATTCTTATTTTCATTTTCAATGTTCAAACAATCGATCCGAACCGCTCAACATGATCTCCATATTAAAATGTGCTTGGAAACAAAATTTTATATTTTTGAAAGTTTCACTATTTTTTTAGACAGCTACAAAATCATTGTTTTCATAAGATTCCGGAACATTCAAAAACAATAATTTTGTACTTTTCTAAAAAATATGTAAAATTTGATCTCTAAGTGTATTTTAATACGGAAATCACGTTGAATGATTCAGATTGCCTGTTTGGATTTCTGTATACGGAGATAAAAATATAAATTATTATAAGCACGAAAACAATAAAGATATTTGAGCCGTCCTCGCGAAACACAAGCACAATGCACAACTGAAAAAACATTGAACCAGCACCTGAAAAAGTAAAATATAGAAAGAAAGAAAATACTTTTGCATCTACCCATTAAATATTTTCCCACTGGATAAAGTTTGAATATTGTCCTCTTTGTAGGGGTGCAAACGGGTAGGATAATATCCGTCGGTATTCGGATTCGTATCCGAAAATAAAATACAGATATACGTTATCCGAATATCCATGCAGATACGGATATAATTTTGAATTTTAATTATCAGTATCCGAATAGTAGATATATATCATATAGTTTCATATATATTATGAAAATATTTATGTATGTACAGGGGCGGATCTAAGATTTTGATCAAAGATAGGCACAAAATATTGACAGGAGTATAATTTTTTCTCCTGACGAATCAAAGCAGAGTAGTGGATAGGGATCTAAAAAAGTGATGGCAGGACCGGATACGTCACGACACGACACGGTTTCGTCACGACACATGTGTTGGTTACATGCCGTGACTCGCGTGTCCTGTGTCATGACCATCTTTCGAAAATTTAGCATGACAAGGCACATCACGCAAAAAATTTGGTCACGACACGACACGTGGTCACGTGTAATTAGGACTGTTAGATCTTGATCGAATGGTGAATCTTGAATAAATTAACCTAAATTATGAAAAAAAAATAGTTAAACGTGACCAAACATGACCGGGTCGTGTTTGGACACATCACGTGTGTCACGGCGTGATTAACGTGTTCTGATCATTCACGTGCCATGACCATCATTCCAAATTTGGTTACGGTACGGCACGACATGTGATCCAACTCACGGTACATATGTATATTCTTAGTAGTTGACATCTTTTTTCTCCTAACAAATCAACTATTCTTCTAAGTGGAGTAGCGAATGAGACTATGTTTTTTTTTTCTCTCTTTCTTTTACGCGAATCAGTCTGGACTGACTTTCTTTTCTACGCAATTTTCTTTTATTGGACCGTAAATTAAATCCAGGGGTAGACATTATATCCATTCAGGGGTAGGTACAAATATAAAATACCACTAGATCTAAAAAAAATTTGAATCCAAAGTGCCTACCCATGACCCCATTTAGATCCGCCAGTGTGTATGTATCTACGGATATCCAATATCCGATCCGCAATATTCAATCTGTATCCGTATCCGAAAAATTAAAACGAATATGGATATAATTTTACCGCTATCTGATCCATATCCGATCCGTTTGCACCCGTACCTCTTTGAACAGACCTTTTCCTGACTAGCTCTAAAGCTCTTTCCACACATTGTGACGGTATCTTATCTTGACTGAAATATTACATAGATTTAATGAACCAACGGTGCCCAGAATCCATATCCTCTGAGGTAACGTAATATTTATATTTGGATTACAGCCGTCCGATCGGAATCTGAACTAATCCGGTCCGAGATGGAACGTACAGACTGCTTTAGTAGTCGTGCAGATTTTAATTGGACGGTCCAGATTTAAACAGAAATAGGTTACCTTAGGTGATACGAATTCCAGTGCCAACGGCATATTCATGCTCTTTTTCTAGAAGGAAAAAACTAAAAAGGAAAGGGGGAATTTAACGTATACCCTCAAAAACTTTAAAATTACATATTTTCTCCTCCAAACTTTAAAAACTCACAAATTTATCCATTTTATTGTCTTTTATATTAAAACTCATTTTAAATTTATAAAATACTCATTTTACCCTTTATTAAAAGCATAAAACACCAGTCGGACTCAAATTTAAATCCGAAGAGTTCCTCTACTGTCCGATTGGTGCACATCGCTTCAATATCTGTTCGTGTTCGCTTTAAGTTTCGTGATGATCTAGCTCGCATAGATCTTAAAGCAATTCTGATCCGCGCGCATTGCATTAAGATCTATGCATATCACTTCAATATACGTGCGTGTTCGCTTCAAGAGTCGTGCTGATCTAGCACGCACATATCTTAAAGCAGTTTTGATAGTAGAGGAACCCTTCACATTCAAATTTGAGTCTGATGGGCGTTTTATGCTTTTAATAAAGGGTAAAATGAGTATTTATAAATTTAGAATGAGTTTTAATATGAAAGACAATAAAATGGGTAAATTTGTGAGTTTTTGAAGTTTAGAGGGGAAAATACGTAATTTCAAAATTTAGAGGAGGAAATACGTAAATTTGAAGTTTTTGAGGAATATATATGAAATTCCCCCAAAAGAAAATGATTCTTTTGACAGGAAGTGAGCAATAAATTATGGCATCATGGTTACAATACAACTTAGATCTCCAAGTTGTGATAATATAAACTAATTAATATTCCCAACCTTAGCTGCAACTTGAGCATTAATTTAATTAATTACCTCGTATTGTTTGAAATGGGGAATAAATTATTCATCAAAGACAGTTTATGTCACTAATAAGTTTGTCATCAGACGAATGAAATATCCATGAAATATGTTTTTCTCGGTAAACCGTTGTAATTTAGAATAGAAGCATAGAACTGTAGTACCTATACACAGTGTTTTAATATTCGGTTCTCATGCGGTATTCGGAAGGCCACCACATACCGCATGTACGGTATGCGGCTGAATATGCGAATTCTTATTCGGATTTATATTGCGGATTTTTTTATTAAATATTTAATCCCACAGTACTTAAATACAATAATGCAGCATGTAGAGAGGTTATAAAAGACTTCTGAGTGAGACACTTGAAGAGAACACCTACTTGGCGGGTTTGGAACTCTTTTAATGGGTTTTGAATATTTTTTAATTTTTTTAAAGTATGGATTCAATATTTGGTCCGAATAGCTATTTTCTATTCGACCGGACACTGAATAAGAATATACGGCCGTATATTCACCGAATATAACCGAATTTTAAAACACTGCCTATACAAGATGCTGAAACATCAAGACTAATCTTAATAATATAAATTATAATTAAAAATGTGAGAATCAATTTTTGAACTAGTGGCAAAAGACAATGTTTTGTGTGAGTGTAAATTCCAAATCCGAATTAGAAATTTTATATAAATAAAAAAATTTGAAAGACTAGACTTCCATTTTTTTTTTCTGAAAAAATTATAATTTAAATATATGTCACCGCAAATTCAAAATTTGAATTAGAAATTCTGAATATATATTAAAATTTAAAATGCTGAACTTTCATCTTCTTTATCTGAGAAAAGTTATAATTAAAACTGTATGTACCTCTCATTGTATAAAACTAATGCGTGCAAGACAATATTAATTAATATTGCTTCTGCATTTGCCATGCGAGCAATTCCATTCTAAATTCCTAAACACGTGACAATGGAGTCTCCATCTCTTTATTTAATAATCCATTTGTACCCTATTTATTTAATACTACGGATGTTGATATTTTTTTCTTTAGCAGACACAGCGTAGCAGCGTAGGTAAGGCAAAACCAAATTTACGCTACTTTATTAACTTACTAGGATTGGAATCAGGAGTCCCGCCAACAGAATCAAAACAACACTGCATATGGTTCGTGCGCTGCATGAAGCCAAAAATGCTCTGTTACCCCAGGGCCCAAAGGAATGGGTTTGGTGAATTGCTCTAGATTAGTTCAATTTTGATTCAATTAGATTGGGGTTGGTACGGATCGCAAATTGATTAATTGCCAAGGCAATTAAATTAGCATTTAAAAATAAAAACATATTCAAGTTAATTTAATTTATTTGTATTTAAATCAACTGAGCTTAATATTGCTATATTGAATAAGCACTAAATTTGGATTATATTTTGTTTGTTTGTCAAAATTCGTTAAAGATAACACTTCACCAAATTTTCAGCATTTATGTTAATTCAACGCATAATGCAACATGTTCTTCAAGTGGTTGGTCAGATTCAACCGTGTAAGACCTTTCATTTCTGTCCCTGGTATAATAACATAACTAAAAATGGCTGACACTTATTGACACTATATATCATTTCCAGCTTCTACATTTCATCAGTTTAAAAATTGAAGTTCTCAAGTTTGTTTGCAGTGGTGTTCATCTTGTAACTTTTTATGGTGTTCTCAACCATCATATACAATCATCATTAATTAATATTATTTCCTTGGTTTAGGGGTATTTTCTAAATTCAGGCAGTTCAGACATTAATTTTCTGAATTTCACCATTTTAAGTATCAGCTGTTTAATATTTTCTAGATTATACGGCATTATACCAGATTCTGGTAATTTTACCTGTTAAAATGCAACGTGACAGATTGGTTCACACTATGCTTTTGTTAGTTGTTTTTGTGTTTAACAGATTTCTAACCATTTTTAATCACATAATCAGTATAGTTGCTTATCTGAAATTCATATTTTCATGTTATCTATTCAAGGTTTATTAGCACAAAGTTAATTGCTGTATTAGCATTAGACATTGATATTTACACATGTATATCTATTCAATTTACTGTAAAGGGGCAATTTTTTTTTTTTTTTTTTTTTGCCTTAACTGTAGGTAATGTGTAAAATTTTAGATTCGTGCGTGGCTAATACGGATTATGTGTTCAGATTTTATGTTGTTTTAATATTTTGCATTTTGAGTCTTATCAATAAATTATGTTGTATTTTTTGTTTAAACTATTTTGAGGACTGTATTATAATTAAAAAGCATAGCAAACTTATTAGTATTCGATACTTTAAATAAAAAACTTAGCAAACTTATTTCTTTGTCTTGTCGGGCATTGTGAATAGTTACAATTCTTGCCCCTAAACACAATTTTATAATTTTTAGACTCGGTCCAATTTTAATCTTGAACAGCTAATGAAAATTTGGGAAAATAAAATGGAAGGTCAAAGAGCTCAGTATACATTTGCAATATATTACTCTGTATATTCTTATTCCTATATACACCCTTTGAACTGTGAATTGTACATCATATTTCTATCCTTTCAACAATGAAACAAGAGAGGCATTAGGAGCTACAAAATACAACTGTACAAATGCAGCATGCCAACCCAACCAGTTAAGCCGAGTAAATTCATCTTTTTGTTAGTATCGTATACTGTACAGAAAAAAAAAATACTTACATCATGACAGACATTCCACCACTGCTGACCTGGCAGAGGGCCCACCCCGTTCGAGTAAAGCTAGCGCCAAATCATGCTCATTCCACCTTCTAAGCCCTGACGCCAATTTTCTCAGCGTTTCGACCTTCACCTCTCGTATCCATGTCGCTGCTAGACTGACAAGCAGTCAACAAAAACTCAATACATATGCCTTCCATGTTCCCGGGTCACAACCCGGTAATGTCTCCCCTTCCATAAGCCTTGCCAGAAAATCCATATGCTTCCCAAAAACCCATGCCCGCTGGGACGAGTATACTAGCGCATAAAATGAAGAGGTTTCTCCTACACCCCGGATAAAAGCTCCTGATAAAACCAATAGGTACGCAATAGCATATCCACCTAAAATATTGCCTACATGTCCTGCAGGACTAGTCGTACCGGTCTTGCTCTTACCTTCTCCAACCAAAAGAAGTAGAGTAGGAAACAGTACCACTGCCAGGGATGTTCGACCACCAGACCGGACAGTTGCATTAGAAGCCCATTCTCTCGCTATCCGTGGGCCTGTTCAATGACCAACCGAAAGATCATTCTCTCTATTGCCTGCCCAAATAGCCCATGGATACAGTCCAAGTTTTCCTCAAAAAGAGTTGAATGTTATGGTAAGACTCACTAGGATTGCCATTGGAGTTTGGTTCCAATCCCCCTGAAATTTTAATATCTATTTCAAAAGCAGCCAAATATTTTTCCTCCACAAGCCGAAAGCCAGAAACTGAGAAAGAAAAGAAATAATTGACTTCTCTTTAATAAGCACTCCTTCACTTCAGCACATAGCTGCGAACTGTTGATGGGTTTGATATTCAAAATTAATAAATTCTTTTTATTTATTTTTTTTGGATTCTTACATGACCCGTAGGCCTATATCATTTCCTCTAGATTAAACACAGGTTCACTAGTTCCTCTATTGTCCTACCCATACAATCTCTCATGGTTTGCTAATCTATGCACAGTTACAAGGCTCTGATGCTCCCTGTAGCAGTGCAAAGCCTTAATTCTATTTCCTGCTCGTGCTTGAATGTTCCATGCCTTCCAGATTTCATCGAACGATCTCCGATCAGTGATATTAGGTTGTCTGCTTGCCAACGCTAGGACTGTTTCCTTTGAGTCAGAATAGGCAATTCCTTCATTGCCCCCTAATTCGATTAGAGTCGTAAAGCCTTCCAAAACAGCCCTGGCTTCAGCTTGTGCTGGATTTATTGCTTGAATTGCCTTGGAGATCCAAAAAACAATTCTTCCATGCTACACAAGACAAACCCCAATGCCCGCAGAACCGTTTGTATCCCATGATCCATCTACATAACAAATAGAGCCAAGTACTTGCTGGGTTTCCTGAGGCTCTTGCAACCGTTTTACCTGTACAGCCTGCCTCTACCCCCGGTTTGGTACCAAGTTTCCCGTCAGTATTCTCACTTGACATGATGTCATAGTTGCTTTGTAGAAGGCTTGGAATGCTCCTATAGACTGCTGTTTTGCACCATACATGGCCTCATTTCTACTTCGCCATATCGCTCAAATACTAACAAAAGAACACATATCTGTATCGGAGAGGATAGCAGCCATGTTTTGGATTGTCTGTCTGAAATTACCCACCAGATTCTCAGATCTTACAGCTAATGAAGACACCAACCATGCGCTTTTAGCAAAGTTATAGTGGAACAAAGTGTGCATCACCGTTTCTGGTTCCCTGTTGCAAAGCTGACAGAGGGGGGAGATTTGTTGGATCCTAGATGCCAGCACCACTCTTACCGGTATGGCCCCGTGAACTGCTCTCCAAATGAAGAGCTTCAGGTTTGAAGTGAGTTGCGTACCTCCCCACAACCAACCCCAAAAAGCCTTGTCAGACGTCCGAGGTACTAGACCTTTGATTAACTAGTAAGCTTTCTTCACAGAGAACCTTCTATCCTTTGCGTATGTGAAGATGAGAGTATCAGGAGCTGGGTTTGGAGAGGACCGAATTGAGTCCAAAGTAGCAATTGCCAAAGCCTTGTTGTACCCAAAAACTTCCTGGAGTGCTTCAAAATTCCAATTTCTCGTATCCGGTTCCAATAGCGATGCCACTGTTGCTTCTCTTTCTCGCTTATTGACGGTTTTGAGATATGTCCAGCCTCAAAACAACGGCTGCGAGTATATTGTTCAGCTCATTACTCCTAATCTTCCAACAGAGAGTTGGTCTTAGATCCATCAGTTGGTTCTACAATTCAAAACATCTATTTCTTCTCTGTGTAGACCAAAAAGCACCTCTTGGATAGTACTTAGCTTGCAAAGTACGTACCCACAGTGCATCTGCCCTAGTTGCTAATTTACCATTCAGCCCATTTCCCTCAACATTTTCAGCTAGCAAAGGAACCAAAGTTTGATTAGAAACCCAAGGCCCCCTAGTGGGCTTAAGGATTCCTTCTAATTTAGGCCCATTTGGGCTCATTAGCCTGGTTCTTATTTCGGCCAGTCTTACCCTATCTGTGCATGATGAAATCTCATGGCCCATTGACCCGCAAAAGAGACAAATCCTACCAATTTTCTCATAAACAAGAAAGACCTCAATTTCACCTTGAGTTGGGTGGTCAACTGTGAGCTTATCCTTCACCGGCTCCGTCAGTGGAACTAGGATTTTGATTCTGAAAAACTGTTTACCGTTGTGGTAAGCCGCGATCGATTCAGACAAAGCGATGCCGACCGGCTCTGTAATTCTTGTAATGCTATTCTCTGTAAGGGTCTCAAACGGCGTGTTGTGGTATTGAACCCACAGTTCCACCTGGTTTAACTTGCTGTCATTCACTTCGTTAGCTGATGCACAGTGAGCCACTAGAGCGAGATCTTGCATGTATGTCCAAGGCCCCCTATTGAGAATTTTATCGAAATACCTAAGCATATGTCGACCATTTTGAAAACAGTGGAAGTGTGGGCTCCCCAGACCTGCCTCAAATGCTTTTCAAACTGTGCATCAAAGACCGCGCGGTCAGTGATGACCTTGAGAACCAAACAGAGGTTTCAATTCCGAGAGGCAGTGGAACCTTTGGGATATGATGATGCCGCTGCCTTGATCGGTTGTTTGAAGTCCAGCAAACTTTCGAATGAGGCCTTCGTTTGACTGATCCATTTTTAGGGAGGAAAGGGTGCTGGAGGATGTTAGAAGGTTTAGAGAAGGAGGGTGTCCGTGAGAGTGGGTAGCAAGGGTAGTGTAGGTGATGGTAATTTATAGGTGGAGGACCAAGGATTCCTGGTTGATTTAAGTTGTTTTTTAGCGGATGCGGTTGCTTCTTTATTTGGGTTTTAATTGGGCTTGGGTTGTTTAGGGGTGGGCCTGGATTTGTTTTCTGCACCATCTGAGGCAGCAATTTGATAAGCGACAATTTTTTGGGAGGTTCTATTCCCTGCCCTTAGCAGGCCTGCTTCTCAGACTGATTGCACATAAGGGGCAATGACAGTGCGACTCCTGTGATGATTTTCTGGATTAGTTGTGAACAACACTTGGGTAGGCGGGGTCGTGCTTTAGTTTTCTCATGCTAGGTTCGTGCATTAGGAAGTAACATGGATTTTTTGTGGTCATAGGGGTAAAAGAGGTTCCAACGCAGAGAGAGTGTGGTTTGGGTCCGGATCCCCTAAAGTAACCCAACTTTTGGGTTTTCGATTGGAACCATCCGATTAGATTTTGTCGCTCAAGATCGTCTCAGGATTCGAATCTGTCGTCAGAATGTGTACGCTCCACTTCGGAATGGATGATCTGGAATCCGAATCAGACAGTTCCGATTTAAAACCCAAAAATTCGGTTACTTCACTGGATCCGAATTCGTGTGGTTTTAGGTGGTTTTGTTTTATCTGGGTGGTGTGGTGGACTAGTTGAACTTGGTGCATGGTGGGAGCTTGTGGACCAAGGTGGGGCACTATTTTCATAGTGACTATAGGTAGGCGGCTGGGGTTCGGGCGGTTGAGAAATGGCCTGGTGCGCCTGGGATAACGCATTTCTCAGTTGTTCATCTTCTTGGCGATTGTAATTTGGGGTCTCCTTGCCATTGGGTTTCATCTTGTCTCCCACCGGAGGTCGGGCCAGTTGAAGCTAGGTGGGAGAGAGATGACAGCCACTTGGCAAGTCACCCGTTTGCTCTCTTGGTAAATGGTCAGCGATGCCGGGATCAAAAGCGGGATCCTATTTGATGCATTTCTAAAGAGGAAAACAACAATGGAATGGTCAACATCGTTTTGTAACAAGGTGGCATGGCTGGTGGGTGGGTGAGAACCCTGAGCGTTTGCTCTGGTTTGGCCTAGATGGGGGGAGATTGTTGAATTTATGAGTTTGAGACAGAAAGATTGAATGAGAGAAACATGAATTTCATTATTGAATTTATGTATGTTACACTGTGCTTATATATGCTGGAAGCTAAGTAAAGAGAAAAAGAAAACAACGGTTGCCTATCTGACCCTATACAAAAGTACCAACGGTAACTTTTACAATTACTGTACATGAGAATTGAGTTGCTTTTATTTTTAAATAGTAGCTCTTCTTCTTGTATAACTAAACCCTATGATGGATATCCTTAATGGATCTGAGGGTTATTGGATCCGATTAGTCCCTTTTCTCAACACTCCCCCTCAAGCTAGGGTTGTAGATATCGATTAACTCTAGCTTGCTTGTATTATTGGAGAACGGTTTAGGATCAAGACCTTTGGTAAATATATCCGCTAATTGATCTTCACTTCGTACATAGGGAGTCTCGATTACTTTGGCTTGAATTTTTCTCGAATAAAATGACAATCCACCTCGATGTGTTTTGTTCTTTCATGGAATACCGGATTGGATGCAATGTGTCGTGCCGCTTGATTATCACAAAACATCTCCATTGGTTCTTGGATTTTAATTCCCATATCCTCAAGGAGTTGTTTGATCCATGTTAATTCACTAGCGGTTGACGCCATGGCACGATACTCCGCCTCGGCACTTGAACGTGCTACTACGTTTTGTTTCTTGCTTTTCCATGTGGCTAAATTTCCGCCTACGAATGTGCAAAAACCGGTCGTTGATTTTCGATCAAAGCTACCGGCCCAATCTGCATCGGAATAGCCACACACTTTGTTAGAATTATTGCATTTAATAAAAATTCCCATACCGGATGTCCCTTTTAAATACCTTAATATTTTGTTTATAGCCTCTAAATGCGGTGTTCTTGGACTATGCATAAATTTGCTAATTTGGCTAACCGAGTATGATATATCCGGACGGGTTACCGTAAGGTAGATTAATTTTCCTACAAGTCGTTAAAATTGGTTTATATCATCTAATGGCTCACCATCCTCGGTGTTTAGTTTGTATTTACCGTCTATTGGTGTGGAAGTTGGTTTACACCCTAATTTTCCTGGTTTCCTCCAACAATTCTAGAGTATATTTTCTTTGAGATATCGATAAGCCTTGGCTAGAATATGCTACTTCTATCTCTAAAAAATATTTTAAATAGCCTAAATTTTTGATATCAAATTTTTCTTTCAATTGAAGTTTTATGGCTTTAATGGTCTCTAAATTGTTTCCGGTGATGATAATATCATCTACATATACTAGAACGATAGTGGTATTTTCTTTTTCAATTTTGACAAATAGTGAATGGTCGGCATTACTAACTTTAAAATTACAAGAGATTAAATGAGAGCTTAATTTTTCATACCATGCTCTAGGAGATTGCTTCAACCCGTAAATTGACTTCTTCAATTTGCAAACTAAGTCACAATTTTGGTTTTTTTCATAACCGGGTGGTAATGACATATATACCTCTTCTTCAAGTGTTCCTTGAAGAAATGCATTTTTAACATCCATTTGGTACAATTTCCACCCTTGGTTTATTGCAACGGAAAATAAAATTCTTACGGTGTTCATTTTAGCAACGGGTGCAAATGTTTCATAGTAATCTATACCGTATGTTTGTGTGTAACCTTTAGCAACCAAGCGAGCCTTGTACCGTTCCACGGTACCATCGCTCTTATATTTAATTTTGTACACCCATTTGCATCCTACGGGTTTTTTATTTTTTGGTAATTGAACGATTACCCAAGTTTCATTTTTTTCAAGAGCTTTTAATTCTTCTTTCATGGCCTTGTTCCATACGGGATTTTCTATGGCATCTTCATATCGGTTTGGTTCTTGTTCTTTTTCAATTGAGGTCAAGAAGGTTTTATGGTTGGAAGAGACATTATCATATGTAATAAAATTCTGAATAGGATATTGTACCTTGTATGTTATAAAATCTCTTAGTCTTGTTGAAGGTTGTGTTGTTCGAACGGACCTTCTTATCGGTGTTTCTCCTATGATTTGATCTCCTCTATTTGAGGAGATTTCCTCTATTTCCTCCTCATTTTCATTTTCATTTTCGGTTGAAGTTTCAATCCTCATTGGTCTTACATCTTCTATTGATGGATTGAATTGAGGTAGTGTAATTTCCTTGAAAGGCTCTCTAATAAATTCCTCTTGAATTTTTTCTTTGTAATATGGCTCATTTTCTAAAAAAGTTACATCTCTAGAAATATATAATTTTTTCTCCTTGGGATCATAGCATTTATATCCCTTTTTTTGTGATGAATAACCCAAGAAAATGGCCTTAATAGATGTATAATCCAACTTGTCTTGTTTATTTTTATGTACATAACATGTACAACCAAATATTCTCAAGTGCTCAATATTAAGTTTTCTTTGATAAAGGATTTCTAATGGGCTTTTAAAATTCAAATTAGCACTTGGCAATCTATTTATTAAGTATGTTGCGGTGAGAACGGCATCCGACCAATAAGTTTTTGGTACATTATTTTGAAATAAAAGGACTCGAGTCATCTCAAGCAAATGTCTATTTTTCCTTTCGAAAACCCCGTTTTGTTGGGGTGTATAAATACATGTATTTTGATGTAAAATTCCCTTTTCCTTAAAAAAATTTGAGAAATTTTGGTTTACAAATTCCGTTCCGTTATCGGATCTAAAGGTTTTAATTTTTGCTTCATATTGGTTTTCTATAAAGTTGTAAAAATCTAGAAATTGTAAGAATACTTCACTTTTATTTTTTAGTAAATATAACCAAGTTGTTTTAGAAAAGTCATCAATAAAAATAACAAAATATTTGTATCCATTAAACGAATTAATTGGAGCGGGACCCCATACATCCGAATGAACCAAATCAAAAGGTTTTTCACTTCTACAACTTGATAAATTAAAAGGTAATCTAGTATGTTTTCCTAGCTTACATGTTTCACAACTACTATTATCTAATTTTGAAAAATTAAAAAGACTCTTTAAAATTTTGTCGGAAGGATGCCCAATTCTTCTATGCCAAAGTATACTTGATTCTTCATTTTTTGTAGTGTTGAGGTTGAATTTTTCTTCTTTCAAAAAATAAAGCCCATTTTCTAGAAATCCTTCACCAATCAAATTCTTGGTTATTTGATCCTGAAAAATCACATTTTTTGTCAAGAAAATAAGTTCACAATTCAACTCTTTTGTGATTTTACTAATAGATAGTAGATTTGATGAGCAATCTTTTATATACAAGACATTTTGGATTATTTTTGAGAAAATAATTATTGAGCCTTCTCCAAGAATTTCCATTCTATCACCATTTGCCACGGTAACAATTTTTTTGGTTTCGTATTTTCTAAATGAGGTCAATAAATTTATGTTACCGGTCATATGGTCAGTTGCACCCGAATCCAATATCCATCTAGAATTTTTTTGAAAAAAGGATAAATTTGAGATGCAAATCATACCAGAAGTTTTTGTATTTTCTTGTTGTTGATTCATTAGAGCAGTGAGCTGCTGAAGCAGCAGCCGCATAGGATCCGGATTAGAGGAGCTGGGGATATCCTTCGGACCCGGGTTAGGCTTAACCCGTTCGGTCCCCTCATTTGCTTCCTTCGTTTCCGCCAACAGACCCCTCTTCTTCTCAAATCCATCGTAGCCGCCGCCTCTGCTCCGATCTCCTCCCTTTTTGTGCCACTTCGGTCGGAGGTTAGGGTGGATAAACCAACATGCCTCCTTGCGATGCCCCTCTCTCTTACAGTGTTCACACCTCTCGGCAATTCGGTCTCCTCTCTCCTCCGCCCGATAACTAGGGTAAGGGTTCGGTCTGACTATGAACCCCTTTGATTCTTGATTTTCTGGTGGTTGAGCCCCCATTACCTCTCTTCTTGTTTCTTCTCCTTGTATCATTGAGGCTACTTCATCCGGAGATGGAAGTTCGGTTAATAGGAGAATTTGAGATCTGACTATCTCATAAGTCGAGTCGAGACAAGCGAGGAATTGAAAGACCTCATCTTGCTCCTCTCGTTTCTGAATTTCAGCAAGGTCAGTGGTAGGGGGTCGATAAACTCGAATTTCATCTTTTTTCTTTTGGAGGAATCCGAATAAATCCATGGCCAATTGCCCATTTTGTTGTTTTGCTTGTTAGATTTCTCTTTGAATTTGATAGATATGAGCATAATTTTTCTTGTGGCCATATAGTTTTTCGGCTCTCTGCCAAATTTCTAGTGCGGTGTCTCTGTATGAAAGCAAGTCAGCTACCTTCGGTTCCATTGTTGCGAGTAACCAGGTGATCACGGTATGATCGCTTACTTTCCATTTTGCTAGTGTCTTTTTTTCTGGTTCAGTTGGAGGATCGGATTGCTTGGGAGCCTTGCCCTCTGGGTTGATGTGATCACTTTTTTCTCGGCCGCTTAAGGCAAAGATAACTTGTCTTGCCCATAAGTGGTAGTTTTTACCATTGAGCATTACACCTGTGAGTTTTTCATGGTTTTGGGCCATTGCAAGTTTTGGTGCTGTTTTTCAGTTTCTCTGAATTTTTTCTGGTAGAGAAATAGCACTTCTGTATGCTGGTTTTTCAGTTTGCAGTTGCTGGTACTGTTGCTTGGTTACTTTCTTTGTCTTGAGTCAGGTCTTAGTCCCGCTCTGATACCATGTTGAATTTATGAGTTTGAGACAGAAAGATTGAATGAGAGAAACATGAATTTCATTATTGAATTTCTGTATGTTACACTGTGCTTATATATGCTGGAAGCTAAGTAAAGAGAAAAAAAAAACAACGGTTGCCTATCTGACCCTATACAAAAGTACCAACGGTAACTTTTACAATTACTGTACATGAGAATTGAGTTGCTTTTATTTTTAAATAGTAGCTCTTCTTGTATAACTAAACCCTATGATGGATATCCTTAATGGATCTGAGGGTTATTGGATCCGATTAGTCCTTTTTCTCAACAGAGATGCAGCCATTGGGGTGAATAGGGGTATAAAGGAGATAGTGGAGGGTGATAGAGGGGAGGATTCGAGGGGAGACTATAGAAGAGGAGAGGGAGGGAAGGGGGGCTGGAGCCGCCGGGGAGTTAGCGGGACTCCATTAATAGCCTTAATTTTGTGTAGGAATTAATTATATCTAGATTTTTGAATACTACTGCACGAAATAATTGTAAAACTTATTGGCTAATTTAACAATCACGTATGACATTTTCATAAATTTGATGTGCATCGACTTGTTGAGGCAATTGGTACGCTACCTTTCTCTCTGAGATAATCGGCTTTGTAGGATTGGTTGGATAAAATGCACAAATGCCAAGAGCCTAGCAGAAAGAGAATAAGAAAAAAAAGTTAGATCCTTCCATTTCATATTACGAACTAAACTTATAATTTAATTCTTTGAAAAGTCCATAACATTTTATTTTGTAAAACTGATCTCAAACGCCTTCAATTTTTTTTTTTTTCAGTTTTGTTTCTCCACTACAAGTCTATTTTTTTTCCAAATAATAGTTAAAACCTTTTCAAAATAATGGTTGAAATTTAAAATTCAGATATCAAGATAAAACAGTAGGATAGTAAGATGTGATCTGTAGTATTTCTATTTACAATATTGGATATACTAAAAATTACAATATTTCGACTTTATTTTAATAGATATCAAGTATTTATAAAAATATGCTAATGGGGGTAATTTTTAAAATTTTTGCTATACTGTTGAATTTTGTCAAAACAATAAAAAATACCGTAAACAACTTTTTCATGAAGGGAAAAGGAGATAGCAAGTTGATATCATATTGGTACAAAAATTAAAAATGGTTCTGGTTTTTCTAATTTGTTATAAATTGAAGATGAAGAAAGATAATCAAGATAGAAAAAATGTATAAAAAATGACTGTTTCTTATTCATATAATTCTTTATTGCTACCATGAGGTCCTGATATACAATACAAGTTTATAAAACCTCTATATATAGGTTAGAAATTGTAAATGAAAAGTCATCTAGATTAATTCCAATAATAAAGAGGAGATGAAGATGAATCATATTTCTTTGATGAGAAAAATTGAGGTGATTAATGGACATCCATTAGTCATTTATTTATAATATAATTGATGGTTAGCTAAGCTTTGTATGCGGGTGGCAGAGCCGTGTTTTTTTCACTTAAATTAAAGAAGTGAAAAAATTCAACCAGACGTATCATATATTAGCCTTCACGGGCGTAATCAGTGTATGTAATAAAACGGAGTAAAATTTTATAATTTTTTAGTAATTACAGGTATATATTTTTTTTGTTATTTTTATGAAAAAATGGTCATAAAAAGAGTATTTTTAAAATATTTTTATGCTAGAAGAGCAAGCGTCCAAGCGCATACAATAAAAATGCAAGATTAATAATATACTTATGGTTGACAGCATATCCTGAGCTAACATTTTTAAGAAGTTTAAAAAAAAACACCATGACGTGCATCAATATATAACATGGGTATTATTATTATTTGCAAATTTAGGTCAAACATTTTACCTTTTTGTCCTTTAGTCAAACGTCTGTATAGTGTAGGATGCCTGATGAAGAGCTCACATCAATACCAGTGACCCCTTGAGTCACGCACCAACATAAATTTGCAATCAGGACAATTTGAACTAGCAAAACGATCGGATTGGGATTGGGATTTGGATTTTAGAATGTCGATATATGGAGTCGAAGTGAATACGAATCAGATCGGCATCATTTCAATATAATTAGAGCACTGTGAAATGAATTTTTTTCAAACTTGGATCTTTAATCCGTAATTGACATGATCGCTCAATCCGTTCTATCTGTTTATTTCTTATAGTTATAGGCCCGGGTCTGAATTAAAATCGTTGTTAGTGGGCGAACACTGTTAAATTCTTTTCTCATCAGATAGATAGATTTCACAAATTCACAATCAAGAGAGGCCCATTTAAAACTTCTACTTGTCCATTCCCATCCGTGGGCTAAAATCAAACATTTTATAAATTAAATTAACTTGTGCAACTATTTACTAGGACTGCGGAGAAGGTCTGATGGATACCGGACCTACTTTTGAGTCCGATTGGCTCCGGAACCGTCCGATCCATTTTAAAATCCATCCGTGTGCACTGCTTTAATATTTATTTAGGCTTGTGTTATTTTTGTACGCACAGATTTTTAAACATATCCAACGGTTCTAAAACCCATCAGACTCAAAAGTAAATCTGATTCCTCTCCGACCTACCCGTTCTCATTGGCCGGTGCTTGACTCGCCTACATTCAATACTAATGTGGAGCTGACTCAAAATCTACAGTTTATTTATATGATATATCCGATGCTCTTGCGGAGGAGGGCAAGTACGCAAGGAAGCAATGCAGCTCAACAACCTTCCAACGGATGCAGTTGCGGAGCGACTCCTGATTTCCTGACAACGACCCCTCCCTACTAGATTGATTGATTGATTGTTCCTCCCGGTACTATATACGTACGCCCATTTATCCTGCTCCTGCAACTCTGCAAGAAAGAAACGAAAGATGTTAAAACAGCAAATTAACCCACCTAAAATGTTCCGCATGGACAACTCACCCCAAATCATCCCTTCCGAGTTTCCTTCACCAGTTCACTTCTTCCTTGCTTGTCCCTGCTTCACACCAACATCCCCTTCGCTTCTTGGCTTCTTCCCTTCCAAAACACATGGACCCCACATGCAAACCTTACTCTCATTGCCACTCCGCAGCATCTCCGCTCCGGCGGTGCCTCCTTGTCTCCCTCTCCTTCCTCCTCCTCCTCACTCTACTCCTCCTCATCCTCGGCTTCACCGTCCTCCGTCCCCGTCACGCCACCACTATCGTCAACTCAGTTCGCCTCTCCGGCCTTGACGCCTCCATCGAATCCCCCTCCCTCTCTCTGTCCCTCAACCTCACCCTCACCCTCGACATCACCGCAAACAACCCCAACCACGCCAGCTTTCGCTTCGGCCAGGGCAGTGCGCAGATGTACTACCAAGGCCAACTCGTGGGCCTGGCGGAGATACCTCCAGGAGAAGCCAAAGCAGAGGGGTCGGTGAATTGTGTGGTGGATTTGACTGTGATGGCCGGGAGATTGGCCAGCAAGTACTCTGCGGCGTATGCGGATGTGGTTGCTGGGTCCATGGATTTCACAACTGAGACGGAGATACCGGGTCGGGTTACTGTGCTGGGGGTTTTGAAGCACCACATGGTTTCTTACACCACCTGTCAGGTGGTCATCGGACTCACAAGTAAAACTCTGGAGAGCTCCGACTGTCGGTATAGAACCAAATTTTAAAAAATAGACTCACTCACTGGGCTTTTATTTTTTATTGTATGGGTCCTTTGTTGTGTTGTGGATTTCTCGAGGCCCACCGAAGCCCATTGCCCATTGGACTTGGTAGCAAGCAATTAATTTTGTAATTGTCAAATCTCTAAATTGGGTTGATATCCGCAAAAGAAATTAATTTTATAACACCATGGCATGAAGCATCACGATTCCTGTCAAGTCAACCAAAATCATTCAAAGAACAATTAAATCATGCCAGCCAACTTTTAGCATAAAAAATTGTTTTGCAACTTACTGGCTCTTTTGAAATCTTTACAAGAAATGCTTGTGGGTTCTCTCATTTTTTAAAGTATAATTGCTCTACAGTCTACACTAACGAACTAGTTCACCTTCCAATTCAAATTTCCTAGCTTCGTTGGTGTTAAATAAGAAAAGTCGTCATATATTTTGACCTACACTAAAATGAAAAATCCATCTCTGCGTGAAAAATTAATTATCCTTCTCCTTTAATTACCACTAGCATAATTTGAGATTAACTAATAAACAACTAATATAAAAGTTACAGTTTCAACATCTACAACAAAATTAATGATTCAAAATATGTTCCTTCCAATAATACATCGTAGACGTAGAGTACATAAAAGCGTAACTTGATGACACATATGGTAGGGGATCACTGCACAACGGCATATATGCATTGTATATATATTTTCTTTTTCTTTTTTTCTTCCAAAAAAGATGGAGATCACGTCTGAATTCGCAGGAATCTCCATTTAAGATAAAGTTTGTATATAATTATCTGACTTTTTTTAATATAAGATATTGCCTATAACTTATTTATAAGGGATCTCCATTTTCATTTGAATTTCAAACTTATAATCTTCGATACGCAAAATATTATTTGTAACCACTATATCAAAGACTAATTCTTCATAAGTCCTATGGACATTTGATAGCAAACTGTAATTTATTAAAAAGAATCATCTTATTAAACATATAATAATTGTTAATATAACATATATCTATCACTTAATATATCAAAAATTATATTTATTCTACAACATATTATTTGTGCTATGTAATAGCAAACTAAATTTTAAAACGCTAGTAAGAGTACATTTATTCGGCTAAATTCAATACTTAGCGTATTATTTTCATTAAAATATCTCCACTTTTATGTCTTTTGTTATGCCTTTGTTTTTAAAACTTTATTAATTTAAAATATAAATATTAAATTAAAAAAAAAACGTTACAAATAATTTATATCATTTTCAATATGCACATAGAAGATAACACAAAATTTCGACTTTATTTTTATTGGTATCAAGAGCTTGCCAAGTTTCACCGATACAGATAATTTTGAACGTTGATTTTTCAACTTATTTTATAAAAGAATATAAATTAAATCTAACATTTTTATTTTGACATACAATTAAATTTTATAACTTTCTCATTGAAAATAATTAAAAATGAGGCATAACGAAGACAAAAGGCGTTGATAGCATTTGAACCTTCTTTTTATTTTTTCATTTTTTCTGTGAGAAGAGTAATGCCAAAAAAAGAAAGAGTAAAGCAATTAAATTATAACAGCGTTGAGCTAATATTTTACAACCAGTCAGATGAACATGAACAACCAAGGAAAAGTTGGCAAATTAAAGAAAGTGAAAAATTCCCCTCCTAAATTAAGAAATCAAACACATACCTATAAACCAACCACAGATACTCTGTGGCATCATCCCTGCTGCAATCCATGTAATGATCAGCAAAAGACGAACAAACTTCACAAATACAATTGAAGTCTAATTACTTGTTATTTCATTTTACATTTAAACAACAAGAAAATAAATCTGCTGTGATTCTCGGGGAATCACAGGACCCTACGATCTCATCTCAACTGTTGGTCTTTCTCGAGACGCGTGCATGAAAATTTACTTTTTCAAGAACGTTTCCGAGATCCGCGCACGGAAAAGTTTGAACCGTTGATCTCGGAATTTTAGGATCCTACGATCCATCTCGGAATCGCAGCAGATTCGGACTCAAACAACAAAGCCCTTCATCATGACTTTGAATTCGCTAAAATCGACCTGGCCGTCGGCATTCTGGTCGACCGAGGAGATCATCTCCTTTATCCGGGCCATGCTCTTCGCCTCGGCAATCCCCAATTTGCATAGCACCGACTGCAACTCGGCCGCTGAAATGAAACCGTCACCATCCTCGTCAAACACCTTGAACGCCTCCTTCATGTCCTCCTCATCGGTTTCTTCATTTGATGCCTCCACATCAGCGCCTCCAAAAAGAGAATCACCGAAAGAGCGGTGCAGTCTTTCGAAATCCTCGAAGAGGAGACCGGTACGGCCCTCCGGAACAAAGGAGGAAACAGCTGACATAATTTCAGACTGCTCGCCACCGAGGCCGAGGCGGTCGAGTGCTGAGGCGATCTCTTCAGCCGTCAGCTCACCATCGCCATTGCGGTCAAAGAGATCGAAGACACGCCTCAGGCGCACTGCATTGAGGCTGTCGTTTCGGAGGCGGAAGGAGGAGGATGGCTTGGCACTAAGGTTGATCTCGTCAGTCACCATTTTTGTAACTATATATATATGCCGTTGGAATAGGAATAGGAATGGGAATGGATTGTAATTGTATTGTGTGTTTAATAAATTGGGAGGAAGTTGGGATGGTTTTTATAGGAAATGGGAGAGAGAAGGGAAGGCGTTGAAATTGAATAGCCTTTCTAGAGGAATTTGATTTCGTCCAAAGGTTGTGTACAAATTTTATCCAAAATCGTAACAAAACCGTTCCATTGGCATCAAGATTCGTGCGTATGGACGGCTTTGTAAAATGTAAAACGTTAGCATGAATTTTGATACTGATCGATGGTTTAGATTCAACTTTTGATAAAACTTTGTCCAAAACTAGTTGGACAAAAAACCCACCCTTTTCTAAAATGAGAGAAGGGATGGTTATAATTATTGGTATGTTTAAGTATTTGTAATTCTGGACATGGTGACAAGGTTATCTAGAAACTAGAATAGTTATTTCATGAAGACTTGAGGTCTCGGTAAATTAATATCTAATAAATTAGGTAGGCCAGGCCATCTCAATGAAATCCTTCCAACTCCGCGTAAATTTGAACCAGATCGATCTACCATGCTACATTGCTACGGAGTCGCAATAAATGCGAATATATATATATAAAAACGATTTGTTCCTGAATTGGGATATATATATGTTAAAGTTGATTTTTGTTTAATTAGTTGTAAAAATTACAATTACAATTTGGTTGCGTGCGCCCATGTGAAAGAAAAGTGAAATAAAGTGCAAGAAGGCTGTTGTACAATATATAGCTGCGCTAGCTAATTTAAACAAATCATGTTTTCATTGCTAAAACGGCGCAATTAATTGTCACCTTGAAGCATTGATTTGATTAATAGAATATTTATTTGGCTGCAATGCAATTTCTTAAAGAAAAGAAAAGCAGAATATTCTTACTTTAATTTGATATTTGTAGTCGCTAATCGAACTTTACCTAACTTGCCTAGATAAGATTGAAGCAAACATTAATTTGCGGATTAATTCGTTTAAGAACGGTCAACATAATTCTTTCCGACTTTCAGGAATTCAAGAGATGGAATATATCCTAAAAGTCAACATGAAAGAAAGAAAGCATCTCATCGATCGATCTCTTCTGCTAATTTTGGATTTAGCTAGAGCCGAGATTGAGATGGAATTAATGCAGCGATATATATATCGAGCTTGGTGCCAAAATAATTGTGTTACGGACCTCAGGTCCAAATTAATTACTACATAATTAATGGGACAGCAACGGTGATCGAGATATATTGAACAATTAGCAGTTAGTGGTCAACATCAAAGCAATTTCCAAACAATTCTTCATTTGCAGTTAAGTTCCATACACAATCTATAAATATATAATATATAATATATAATTAATTAAATAACACATTAATTCGTAATTTTTTTTAATTTTTTTTTAAATTTTCACAAATCATGGCAGGAATCCGATGGAATATGGAAGCACATGGTTTGATTCCAGAGTCCAAACCAAACTCGATCAAAGAAAGAGAAAGAGAACAACAATTGACTTTTTACTTAATTTTATGTTACTTGTAGACGGGCCAGCGACTCAGCGTGATGCCGTCAATGGAGAGCTACAGCTTACAGCTACAGCTGCTGCTACATCTATCCAGCCGCGGAGTAGACGCGGCAACGGATACAACGACTTTTTCAAGTTTACTGTATTACAAAAATGTAGCGGCGGAACTGCAAAGTGGGTCCCAGTTGCTGGCAGCTGCTTCTAGTAAAACAAAGTTAAGTTGACTGCTTCCATTCTCCTCTAAATTAAGTGCGGCAAGAAACCACAGTAAGTTGCAAGGGTGATTAACAAGCGCCAACATGACTTGGATGGTTCAGTATGCAATCCTCATTGCATGACTTAAAACCTACTCACATGCTTTTTTCCCAAACTACACATACAACCTGATACCCTCCCAGACAATATATAGTAAGAATATATACACACAAAAACATATATACAAGGGCAATGTAGAGAAACAGGTAAAAGTACTTACTATAAATAAAAAAATTACAGATGACAGCTCCAAAACTCACAAAATTACAGATGGCAGCTCCGAAAATGCTCTTTGTCAAAAGCAAACTTATGTATTTTTATTTCTCTGTTCTCAACACAATAAAGTTCCACTTTTGAGCACATAATTGGGAATATTACAAGTATTCTAGAGAGCAAAATATGAAATGTTTTAGGTACCAGCAACAACCCTTAGGGGAGAGGTGAATCAAGGATACTACTACAGCTATTTTTTTTACTTTTTTTAGGGTAAAATTAGTTGGTTTGTGCGCAACAGCCTCGACCATCAGGAGTGGTTGCTTGAAACTATAGCTTTTTAACCTTGAAAATTAATAATTTAGAACATTTTTTGGTCTTTACATAGATATTCTATAATCAATGATTGCAATTTCACTGGCTTTTGAAAATTGGACCAGCACAGCATTGCCCAATTTGACCAAATACCAAAAAGAATCTGTACATCAAACTCCCAATTGAAATTAATAAAAATGAACCCCTAGAGCAATGTTATCCAATTTCCACTACAGTCTGAAACTATATGAATTAATTTCCCCTCAAGTGAATGAAAGAAAGGACAAGAAAAAAATTTGTAATGCTGCATAAAAGTATTGCGCTTACAAATGGTGAAATATGATATCAAAATCCTCCTAGAACAACCAAAAGACGAACTAAAGATTTAGCACTCGAGAAAAATCATGTAAAAGAAACAATCAAAGCATAAAATTACCTTAATGCAGATCTTTCTATTGCTTTGGGGCCTCCTAAACTTCTTAACCCTCTTCTTCACGATCTTCTTTGTCAGCAACGACACCTCCATATTTTCCCTCTCTACCTAAACATAAATCACAACAATGTTATTCTCTATCTTATTTAGTCTCCAATTGTAATCAATCAGTGCAACAGTAGAGAGAGAGAGAGACGTACCGCCGCAGTGGTCAACAAGCCCTAGTGCGAAGTTGTGGCCTTTTGGTCAAATTTGGAGGAGAGATCGAGTATAGCCTCTGGCCAAATTGCTCATTACATATTTATCATAGTCCTTAATAATTCTCATAATTATATCAAATGTTGATATCCCTTCTGTATGCTTTCTCTTTGAACTTGCCCACCTTCTTAACCTGGGCACCGATCGAGAATTAATTAATGTCAAGAAAGAAATTAAGACAGCCAACATAAATAATTAAGACTTCTGGTAAAAGCAAGAGTCAAATTCAATTTAATTTTTCATAATAGCATATGTATCAGACTTCTGCTAAAACGATTAAAATGAATGGTTACAAAGACACCATCTCTCACATATGTTAAAAGACATGATACATTAAACTCGTAAATAACTAAAGGTGCAACATGTACCTTCTTACCACTCAGAAATAACTGTGTTTGTACTTAATGGATTAAAAAAGTATTGTAATTGTATAAAGATATATATACATAGACATATTGTAAAATGAGCATTCACAAAAAAGATTAGAGGAATATAACCAACCATTAGTAAAATATCAACAATTAGAGGGATATAACCAAGGAAATTAGTATGCAGGAGATGGCAAGGCCATATGGAATTGGAGCATGATTAACTTCTACAAAAATTTAACCTT
This sequence comes from Carex littledalei, assembly GCA_011114355.1. Lineage (NCBI taxonomy): Eukaryota > Viridiplantae > Streptophyta > Magnoliopsida > Poales > Cyperaceae > Carex > Carex littledalei. The sequence goes on along the minus strand of SWLB01000064.1, from coordinate 5,334 downwards.
AGTGAAGGTATCAATTGATATCATATGTTAGATTAGCAGCAAAATTACCAAGAGGTAAGTTGTCAATTGAATATTTGTTTTCATTTCTATAACCAAAATTCAATGAAGGACTAAAGAGGGCAAGCTATATATTAAGAAACAAAGGGAAATTATTTTATAAAAATGTCAAATTTAAGGCAAATAAGGATATAACGATTCTGGAGTAATAAAAATCTGAGGCAAATATGGTACCACAACTGGGCTTCCATGATAGTTCTCAGAACAAATATAGAAATCAAAATTATGAAAGACAACCATTATTTTTATGATCATAAACTAATAACAAATATAGACATAAAAAACCATGATATAATAGTAACAGAACAATTCAAGAAAGGGAAGAACAAATAATTGATTTGATCGAAAACAATAAAGGGAAGAACAAGGAAGAACACATAATAGTTAGTCTTGTTCTAAACTTCTAGTTTTTCCCTTCACGGGTGTTAACCTATGCATAATGGTAGCATTGTCCTTGTATCAGTTTACCAAAAGTTCCCACTATGGTTTTTAATTTTTGTTGTTGTTGGCCTTGTTTATGTTAGAAAGAGAGAGGAGGGAAATACCTCAGCATTGGGGAAAAGAGCAATGCACACAACCAAAAATTGCAAAGCTGTTGTTAGCTGGCCTTGCACAAAATAGGAAAAGGTCGAGAAAGGTCGTTGTAGCTTTCTGTTGTCAATAGAAATCAAAGAAACCCTAAATTGGATGAAAAAAAGAACATATAAATTAAAGGAAAGGGGCAGAGCAAAGGTGAAATCAACAAATTAAGTAGACTTGGTTGAGTTAAAAGGTAAAGGGGGCTTTTGATAGCTATACCCTTAAAAAGAGTTCAAAAATCACAATGCTTAGATTGCGAATCCAGTGCAAGTCGCTAACCTAGAATCGAGTACAACAAAAAAATGAACAGCTTTTAAGCAATAAAGTGAGAAAAATTTATAGAGGAGTGTAAAAAAGGAGAGAGATACTGGAAGAAATCTAACCCTAAACTCGCAGGCAATTAACCTCAAACGCTGAGAAAAAAGATGAGCAGAGGAGGAGAAAAGGAGGAGAAAGGGCTGAGCGGCGAGACAGGCTGAGTGACCGGGAATTCAGGGGAAGAGCCGCGGTGTCGGAGAGGGAAGAGTCGCGGAGCCGGAGAAACGCGATTTAGGATTTTCTTCCTTGAGCGATCGTAGAGAAAGAGAGAGACTCAAAGCCACTCTTAGAGTGGAAATCTATGTCGTAAGTAGGTTGTATTACTTGTCTTTTCTTCTTTGAGCAAGCGATAGAGGAAGGAGAAGATTGATTTCAAAAACGCGTCATTTGCGTCAGGAAGGAGAAACATCTCGAGAGACGCGCGTCAGAAAAAACCCATCTTCTGTGTGTCTTAAATGAAACAATTTCCATATGACTTTTCATGTACCAAGTACGTTTCGAACTAAATTTAGACTTCTACGCTTTTGACAACATGAAACTGATGCATAAAATCAAAATTATTGATTAATGGCTCAGATTGAGATATACTTTTGATGAGTGACTGAGATCTACTAAATGAACTGCTGAGATTTTGTCTAGGTGAATAGATGCTTGGAGTCTAAATTTTTTAACGTGATATTATAGTAGTACTGATATATTTTATTCTCATTTATTAACAACTTATTAAGTTAATAAAAAAATACTATTATTATTCTCATATGGTATTTTTTATTAACTTAATAAATGACAATATATTTTATTCTCATTTTTAAATGAACATTTTTCTTTAATATGCTCACTGGAAGTGATTGAACTTTTATTTTAGTTATGTTTCAGTCTCACTTCTGTTAAATAAACAGACAGATGGTGCATGTTAGACTTTTTTACATAAAAACAGTGAACCAAGTTTACGAGACAGCGAAGTCATAACGAAAGAACCAACTGAAAAAAGGTGAGGCAATGGTAATATTCATATTACGGATTGATTCGTAATATTGATTTATATTTTAACTTTAGACAATCGATCAACCTCAAATATAATTTTCATACGAAAATATATATGAAGGTCGAATTCTATATTTTAGAATCTTTTTAGATAGATAAAAATTACTTGATTTAAAAATTATAAACTATCCGAAGTAATATTTTTTTTATCTATATAAAACTCAAGTAAATAAAATTGTACAAAATATAAAATTTGGTTTTCGAGTATATTTTCATACGGAGATTATGTTTTACGGTTCGAATCAACCATTAAAATTTAAAAATAGAAATATAGAATAATAGCATGTGTCGTTCCATAATATTTCATATTACCGTAATTTTGTATATCGAATTATATTCATACTGTTCCGTATATTTAATATGCATTATGTGTGTGTATTCTCGTTTAATATATAATCTGCCAAATGTATGGCAAAAATATCGTACCCGAATCTGTATTTAAAACTTGAAAAACAAATGTAGAATATTTTTTATCGGTATCCACTATCCACCCCGATCGACCTCATAGTTTAAAAAAATACGACCTATAAAGTATAAACTAATCATATTTTCTAAACTACCGTCCTCAGGCATCTTATCGATTATATTACTGGGATGGCTTATCCAATTACATCGATTACTACTACCACCTCACTAAAATAATTGATTAATTAATTAAGGTGGTGAATGAACAGACATAATTTTTTACTTATAGAAATTCATAAAAGAATATATACAAAAGTAGATAAATTGTTTGGAAATTTTTATTTCATAGAAGGACTCAAATTATTGCTTAAATTCCTTTAGAAAAAAAAATGGAAGTAGAAAGTTTTTTTTTTTGTGACAGTACATGTGGAATGGGATGATACATCAAAGAAATTATAAGGATACATCAATAGGGACAACGTAACTCCGCTAAAAGTCTAATAAAACCTCCAAAAATCTCTTTTACTTTTAATTTTGTTGCCAAACCAGTACGAGTACAGTGCCAACTGCCAACTGCCAAGAGACTACTGTTGACCAGTTTGTACATGTGCAAGTTTGTACATGATTCAAATTCGGATAATTCGAGGGATGTAGTTTTCAAGAGACGATAAATTTGTCTCTTATTGTGAGAGGGAAAATGGTAATTAGTTGTATATCTTTAAAAAAAATACTATCTTGTTGCTATTGTTTACCTCTGTTCTTGTATGGTTGTGATTCTTCTTAACTGCTACCAACGAAGAAGTTTTATCACTTTTCATTTCATCTTGCAGGAAATTAAGAAAAAAATTGGCAAGTTACTTGAGAAACGGTCCGAGGTATTCAAGGTGTAAGTGCAACCAAAACTTGTTTTACATAAAAAAACCGAATTCCTGGAAGTTTTAAAGATAGAAAAACCTGGTATTGTTTATATAACTCGGACATATTTGTACAAGATAATGATATAACTCTAAATGAAAGTGAATTATTAGTTCTGTTTTTTTTAATGTCTAAAAAACTGGAATTAATGATTCTGTCTTTTCTATGATATCAAAATACAACCTTCATCCATCTATTTTGATATATTATTTTTAATTAATTTCTACACATAAAATTTGTGAGCAACAGACGTTGGTACCGTGTAATAATAAAAGTGAGAGAAAACCGCGTAACCCGATCCAAATTGATGTAATGGTTTCACGATCACGATCACGATGTCAATGTCTACAAAAATTTAAAAAAATATATAATAAATTAATGTAATACGCGGTTTCTATAATGGAGATCCATCAACATATCAACCAAGATCCAAGAACCACCATACATGTGGTTCTCTGTGGCAAATTACATGTCAACAATGCAATCAAAACCAAGAGCAAATATATATATCAGAAGTTGTACACATAAATCCATCATAGATATACACATAACACTAACGTGCATGATTCATACTAGAATCATTATTGCCTTGTTAAACATTAATTTTTCAAATTCTGTATTCTCGTTAATGCTCTTATATATCCAATGCACAATAATATAAAAATTAGTATATTTGAAATTTGTACAAACTAACTTGTAAAGAGGAGCGAATTAATTCTGGCAGATGGAGACTGTCTATACAACTTGAAGTGATAGGGTTAACAGCCACAGAAAATCAAGATTCTTTTATGACGATTCCATTTGGCTAAGGCCTAAAGGCTAAGCAATGATGGAGTCTTCTGGCTTATGGATTTATCTCCTGATAATATATTGGGGAAAATTTCTCCAATCAAGTTCAACTTTTATATTCCGCATTGACGAATATCTTAGGAAATGCGAATAATTCAGGGATAAAGATTTTTGGTGGGCCATACTGTCGTTCAATGTATCGAGCATCTGAACTTTCTCGATCTTAGTGCAAACAGCCATGTAGCTAGACTCCTTATTGTATGATTAATTAGTTTCATCTATTAATTATTGTTACTTAATAAAAATATCAATATCACTTAAATTTTGACGGCACTAAAAGTTTCATACTATTGTAGAAATCAATGCTCATGATAACTTTGATTTATTAACTAAATAAAGGAGCAATTTCTCTTATGCATTCAAGCATTTCAGTCGTGAAATAGACTATATATGCCTTGTTTTAAAATAAAATAAAATAAAAAAGTAAAATGAGCAAATTGAAGAAACTTAAAATAGTGAGTGAAATATTTCGGACATGACTTACAAGACCATATGTTATACTCAACAAAGGCATGATTGAAATATATATATATTATATTTGGAGTCTAGACTCTAGAGACATGATTCCAAATCATATTTCTTCAACATAATGATGCATCCAGTGTGTGACTTTAGTTGTTATATACATTTCATTTATTGTATTGCAATGAATATGGTTGATTATATCAAGCCTACAACTACAAGGCCGACATTTTTATTAATATCCAAAGTTTAATACAAATTAATAAATATACCCAGAGTCGCACCAATTATCGAAATATACCCAAGCCGGCCATTTTCTGGCCGGCTATGTACCCTCCCTAAGCCGGCCAGAAAATGGCCGGCTATGTTCCTTTTTTTTTTTTTTTTCGTTTTAACCCCTATATATACCCTTTTTTCTCTCTCTCCTCTCACAATTCTCTCATCCCAACCCAATTCCGAATTCTCTCTTCTTCTTTGAGGTAATTTTTTTTTTATCTAATTTAATTTTTAATTTATTTATTTTAGGGTTTAGGGTTTAGGGTTTTAGGTGTTATAATTTAGATTATGTTGTTGTAATTTAGTGTAATTAGCTAAGTTAACTAATATTTAGTGTAATTAGCACAATTGACCAATATTTATGGTATTTTGGTTTTTTTACCCTAATTATGCCGATTAAGCGTAATTTTACCGAAATTAGCACGTTTG
>SWLB01000061.1:0-60000 GCA_011114355.1 Carex littledalei | reverse complement strand
CCCAGTTTTGTCCTTATGGATTGAATTTAAAAAATTAGAAGGCACATGCATGGATTGAGGAACGCCAAACATATACTATCTGAATACGAAATTATACTTAGGATTGTTAGATAAATATTTAAAAAACTCAGATTACAGAAATTAATTAAAACAAATCAAATTAAAACCGTGTTATCCGAATCATGATGTCATTATACCTCAGTATATTTAACTATCATTATATCTCTGATTTTTAATTAAATTGTCCCTCTTCAATTTATTTCTCTGATTTTTATTGGTAGGGAATCTATGGATAAGGATTAAAATAAATAGAACAGAAATGTTACATGAATATTAAGTTTTTCAGTTTAATCCCTAAAATTAGAAATACTAAAAAGGACCAATATCAAACGATTAAAACAAATTACAACAATTCAAACATATATATTATTCAAATTTAAGTTTCAACACTACCTTCATCGTCGAAAATATATTACAAATGAATATATTTAAACGATTTTAAGTTTTCATGTTTAAGTTTGAGCACTACTTGCATCATCGAAAAACAGGGCTACTTTATTATAACATAAATACAAAATGCATAGCGAAGATCAACATTTATTTATTTTTGTATGAGGAATTAATTTCGAGCTTTCTTCATTTATCTAGGCAATGCATCTTTAGGTAAAAGAGATTGGGAGATTGAACTCTTCTCGGATCCGTAATTTCAATTCCTTTCAGTGTTGTAAAAAACTGTTGTTTAATCCAAATTGGCCAATTAGTTATTGGCGATGACTAAATCGTTACGAATATATTTGTCGGAAGACTGTTTGCAGATGAGACTGACTAATCAGCTGATTATCCGATTAATCGCTTTTTCTGTTTAAACAGCCCACTTGTTTTTGCATTTATTCATTATATGCACTATATTTTGTCTTATTTTATTTGAATGTTTTCTAAATGACAATTTCATAAAATTTTATTAATTAACAAGAAAATTAGTTAAAATAAGTTTATTTGATAAATTAAATTAATATTTTTAATAAATTATTAGTATATGCACATAACTTTAATGAAAATGTAAAATTGTCCGTAAAATTACAATTAATCAGCTGCATACCAATTAATCATTTAATGGTACTTTGTCCGTCCAACTAGGGGTGTTCATTGGTCCGGTTTAGTCGGTTTTGAACCGAACCGAATTAGTTTGGACCAAACGGTTCGGTTTTTTCGGTTTAATGGTTCGGTTCGGTTTGCTTTGTAAAACCGAATTCTAATTTCGGTTCGGTTCGGTTTGAAAATTTTGAAAAACCGAAATAACCGAACCGACCGAAATTTTATATATTATGAATTTGGTCCGGACCGTTCCGGTTTATTACTTAATACCCCAGTTTATTTCTTAATCAATTGCTTTAAATACTTCGGTTTATTTCTTAATACCTCGGTTTATTTCTTAATATACTACGGTTTATTATAAATCAATTGTTTTAAATAAAAAATTAATATATTTCGGTTTGAACCGAACAAACCGAAATAAAACTTTGGTTCGGCTCGGTTCGGTTCGGTTTTATTTTGAAACCAAATTATAACTTTAGTTTGCCTAGTTCGGACCGATGAACACCCCTACGTCCAACGAACGTATACCGTTATTTACGACAGTTATTCTTTCACCTCTTTCAAATATTGCGGCAACACCCATTCCAGATTCTACGCGCCAAAATTTAAATTACCGGTCTAATTAGCTAACTAACAAAATGTGTTAAATTTATCAGAAAGAAATGACTTACTATATATGAATTTAAAATGAGAAATTGGTACATGACGATTGTGGTTTCATACAGCACACGGATAATATTTTTACCTTTTGGCTTTAATTTGAATACTCAAAATAAAAAAATATATGACTGATACACTGTATAACGTCAAAATATGATTATCAATATCTTTACGTGAGAAATTGGACTTGCATCAATTCGTGCAAAAGAGTTGCAACGCAACACGCACCTTCGACATCACATAAGGTTACAATCATAATCATATTTCATAACTTAACAACAATTAATATTTTTTTATTTGCAATAAAGTAGCAGAAAAAGTATTGAAAAAATGTTTCTTATTCACAATGACAAAATAATTTTTAAATTAATATATCTTTTGCTCAAATGCATAAAATCTTGAACTATTTAATTGGGCTTGTTAAATAAACTTTTAGTACCAGTAGCACCCAGAGGATGTCCTAGAGCAATAGCACCTCCATTACATTCACCTTACAACAATATACAAACTCCGATGCCAATGCCTTCACAAAAAAAAAAAAAAATCTAATAAGAATGAAAATTCCGAGTAAAAGTTTTCTCATTCTTTTTGACATGGAGCTTCCAGAGCAGTTTGAGCTTTCATGGAGGTTATTTATGTAAGCAACTGTGATTCCCTGTTGCAATTTATTCTTTTGAATCGTTGGATTATGCATGAATAATCATCAAGGCTGTGATGTGTATGATTCGAACTTTCAAAGTTTCCATATTTATTTCATAATAATGTATATATTAATTATACTCGTGCTTATTATTCAATCTCTTGTCCAACTTTGATTTGCGCTTTGGGTAATCAGAGTGTACCAGAAAGCTATTAAATAAATCTATGTACCGGTCGTTTCTTCACTATTTCATTTTTACTTGTGCTGCTTCAATCGGTTTGATATTGATGTTTCATATTATAATATCTATTAGGAAATTTAGTATTTTAGTCTCATTCAGCTTCATATAAAATATCTAATGATGTTAGTAGGTAAATGGCTTTAATTTAATTTCAAGTCTTATTAATCCTGAATGTTTGTTTCTTTTTTGCAACAGAGTTTTATTAAAAATTATTTTTGTTTTTTTATTATGGAAGGGAGAAACGAGAAATGAGGAGAAGATAGTAATTGAGAAAGACTGGGAGGGAAGGAGAGAGTAAGGAAAATTGGAATTTACAAGCGCATTTTGTTGATAATTTAAAAAAAGAGATATTTTGTTTAATGGTTTCTGAAAGTCGGATAAAAGTGAGCTTTTTTTCTTCATACAATTATTTCATAAAACTAAGCTGGTTACCCCATATTCATCCAAGAGATGCTATCAATTAATTTTTTTTTTTTTTTTTTTGAAATTCTATTAGTAGCAAATCTATCTGGTTTTATATATTTGCAATAAAATCTAGTTAAATATGTACACCATAATATAAAATCAATTAATTTAAGTTTCTAACGCATTCTTCTTGCTCTCTTTGTTGTTTCACTTGTAATAAAGGTGTCTTGATTTTCAGTCATGATGAAAGAACTTTTTGTGATATTTTCAATCTTTTTTCCAAGAAATAAAATGGTCATGCCTATATATTATCATGTAATATCAAACTCTTTCGTATTATACTATATAATACCCAGAACACAAATTTTAAATAAATTAAAACAAATTTAGAGTTCAACAATTCATCCTAGTTGGAGATCAAAAACATAAAAGAGGCTCAATCTCTTTTTGCAATCACGGATAACTCCCGCACAGAACCTGTAAAATAAACCATAGTAATGTTTCAATAAAAAATGATTGACAATGGATACTGACCTATTTTAGAATAATAATAATAACACCAATAACAATATAATAATAAATAATAATAATAATAATAATAATGATGTCAGCATTTATGTAAGAGCTAATACCGTTGCATCAATTATGAATCAAATTGTTCATAACATAAACTGTCATGCCAGTCAATAATAAAATAAAAACATATTCATTTTTAATTGTTGTCTCCAATATTTCGATAATAAAAATTGTTTGATGAGTATAATAAATGAACACCTCATCTCTCATTAAAATTTCTGGTATTTTTTTTTTTTTTGCAAATTTTGCAAGGCTTCTAGTAAATATACTGCTGTGTTGATAATATACTACTATGTTTTCAAAACAGTTGTTATTAAAAAAATATACTCACTCCTGGTGAACAAATTTCACATGAATAGAATAGAGATCACACATAAAGAATGATAGCTAACATTAAAAGTTTTTACCTCAAATATCAAGTAGCACACGATACATGACTTAATCCATAATAGTATGCTAAATGGAAATTAAAACTAAAAACATATTGTAAATTCAAAAAATATTTGTACAATAGCCTACCTCTTTCATATTTCTAAACTAAAAAAAAACTATATCATCTTTTGTATTACCTCTTTCGTAGTAGTAAACAAATCAATACCATCTATCAAAACAATTGCATTTTGTAGCCAGTGGCGGAACCAGGAATGATCGGTAAGGGGGGCTTAACTAGTTTCTCTGGGCCAAGCGGGGCAAGGGGGGGCCTAACGAGTTTTAACTAGTTATTAGATTTGAAATTTTTTCGGTCCAATGCACTTTGACGATATTGTTCTGTACAAATTGAATCTGATTACACTGTTGTAGTCGTTTTTAGATGATATATATATGTATATTTTTCTGGGCCAAAGGGGGGCCAAGGCCCAGGCTGGCCCAGGCCTTGGTTCCGCCCCTGTTTGTAGCAGTGAATAACAAGTAGCACTACATGATAATGCATATGGCATAATTAATCAATGACTTTAATTTATTTGAAAAATGCAAAGTTTCAATTTTCTAACTACTTGTGTTATTTACCAAATTGCATTTCTAAAGAGATACTCCGAAGGTCACATAGTATTATATATTACGCTATTTAAAATAAAATATATCACTAAAGCAGATTAGTTTCGAGATTTGGAGGATGAACCTCGCAAAAAAAAAAAAAAAAATCGTCTGGCAAGCAATATTTTTTCTTCTTTTTTAAGCAACAGAAATAATGAATTAAATACTTCATCAATGGATCAAAATATTTAATACTAACAAACCACAGACATTGCTAGCGTTTATAAAATTTATGGTGCTAGTATTTTTAATTTCCGTATTTTTACTATGGATAATTTTTATGCGCACCCAAAAAATTGATATAATTTAGTATACATTCGATTTTAATGTACATTTTATGGCTGAATTTAAACAAGTAAAATAAAAAAATACTTTTCTATTTAATATGAGGAGGATTCAAATGTCTTTATTTCCATGTCTCCATTATGCCTCAATTTTTAAAACTACACTAGCTTCAAATTTAAAACTTAAATGTCAAAATATTTTGTCTGTCACGTGTTATTCAAATGGTTGGATAGTAAGCACCACAGTAGATCAACCTACATAGTAAAGATAAATACCAATTCAAGCGCCACCGTGACACCTTGCGCTGATTCCAGATCCTCTGCATTACCTCATAGTTTGCAATTGAATTCGGACCGTCCGATCAAAATTCAAGTCAATTCGATATAAACTTGTAATATACGGAGTCTTTTCAAGATTCGTGTGTTAATATATAACGAATCGGATTCAAATTCAAACGGTAAGATATCTTGGATAATATGAATTTCTTGCGGCTTTGGTATAACCGTATAATGGTATTATCCTCCTTGATTTGGAAACATTTGTAGGCTTCTCCATCTAACGGCCCATTGTCCTCTTTGGCCCAATGGGTCAATATAGTGTGAACCGTGAAGAGCCTCAATTATCGGAGGCCATCTGCCCATCTCCCCATCTCCCTCCCCATTTCTCTGATTCTCTCATCCTTCTCCAAACTTTCCATTTCCATTTTGCTCTCTGTAGATTTTTGGGAATTGGAAAACAGAGATGATAGGATAAGCGCCACTCTACATTCTATCACATAATATACCACTGGTGAGTCTGATTTTCTTCTCTCTCTGTTCATTTTCGCCGTTGCTTTTCACGTCTTCTTCCTTGAGGAGCATCCTCGCACAATTTCCCCTCATGTACTTGTAATTGTGATAATTACCCCTAAAACTTTTTGAGTTCGTGACTGATTGCTCCTTAACCCAGATCAACTCGAAAATACTAACATTGCTAAAATGACTGCCTCCTTTTGTTTTCTATTTTCCATTTGATTGTTTAGTTATTTGTTTTTCTTTAAAATTTCTCTATATAAACATAACATGAATGATGTGGTTTTATTTATTTTTTCTAATTTTGTCTGATTCTTCTCAAAATAAAAGAAAGGTCCACGATGATAAGGACTAATCTGTTATTCTGTTAAAGGCACAATTTATGAAATGATTTGTTTAAATACCAATATGCATAGTTGTTACAGTACGATTTGATGCTTATGTAGCCACAGTTGCTTACCAGTAGAAATAAATCCAGCTGTTGAGTGATGGGTCCCAATTTAGAATCTTATAAAAATCAGAGCGGAGAATAAAAGCAAAAGCCCATAGATCATATAATAATAACAACACTAATTGCTAATGATACAGGCCCAATTGTGATGCTGATGAGGATCTAATAAATTGAAGAACTATAAACTATTTTTTTTTTGTCTCAGGATCTAATGAAACTACAACTTGGTTGTGCACTGATGTATGATCAACAATAGTTGGTCACAGTGAACATAAAGCACAGGACAAGCCAAAATAAAATAAAAACACTATAAGAAAATTGATATTACATTAGACCCAAATAAGATAGTACTAACTAGCTGATTTTGCAATTACCAAGAATTACAAAATTGTTTATCGGTACCATTACTTTTCATCCAGTGCCAGTGTATACCAGCAGCATGTACTGGTATGCTTGGGACAGATTTCCCCCAAGAAAATGAAACGTGAATTTTTAGGTCTTACATGGAAAGAACAACTTTAGAAACCAAGATACTGTACAGATTATACTCTCATGAAATGCACCACACAGATCATGCAATCTAAACGTGTTGTATAGCGAATACATAAAGCATATGACATCTACAGATTTTCTTATTACATGTCAATTTGCCACCATTTCTTTCAGCATATTTGATTCACCTTGTTCATCCTTATTGCAGAGTTGTAACATTTTCTCGACCAATTCTTGAATCTCATGATGATCGCCCTTGCGCTGCATTGCCTCGGCCATCTCCTCAACTTTCTTTCTTACACCATGACCGATCTCTGAATGAAGCACCTCTCTGGTGCCTCTGGCCACATCCTCTCCTTTAAAATTTCCAAAGCCCTGTTGCGGGATCTCAATTGCAACACCGAGTTCAACCATCAGCTTGGCATTCAATGGCTGATCGAGGTGCAAAGGAAGAGCTATCATGGGCACACCAGACTGCATCCCTTCCATTAGAGAGCTCCACCCGCAATGCGTCAGGAAGGCGCCTAAGCTAGGATGTGCCAATATGCTGCGTTGCGGGGCCCAACTATCCACTACCAGTCCTCTTTCTGGCCCGATCCGATCCATGAATCCAGGTGGTAACTTCATAGCCCGGGTTGCTTTTGCATTTCTCCTGCCGTCCGCCTCCTTTTCCTCCTTTGGGAACCGTACCACCCAGATGAAGTCGGCCCCGCTGAGCTCTAAGCCACAAGCCATCTGCTCCATCTCTTGCTCTGACAGGAAATACTCGGTACCGAAAGACACAAATACCACCGACTTCCTTCCTTTCTTGCCGAGCCATTCCATCACTCGCTTCAACTGCTCAGCATCCACTAAATGATCGTAGTTGTCAGGGACTAGTGGCCCCACCGGGACCACCTCCTTCCCCGCCAGAAAAGACAAGTACTCGATATATTTTGACTCGATATCCCTGAAAGATTTGATGGCAATGAATTGGGAGGAGAGTTTGAAGCTATTTAAAAGTCGGTCTCTATCAGACATGCCATTGGCAGACTTATCGAGCATTTCTGTGTATCTCCTACTTTCTGTACCAAGCCTAATTGCAGAGAAAGGGAATTCCTCTTCTGCAAAGTGGCTATAATGGCAGAAAAAGGAAGTTTGAGCGGCACCGCTAGTCATGAAGGTGAAACCCGGTATGCCACGACGTTGCGCAGCCAAACAAGCCCACGGCTGAAGAAAATCGTAAATTAGGAGGTTGGGTTGGATGGTATCAAGCAGGCCAGAGAAAGACGGTTCAGAAAGGTCGAAGGCGTGCTTGAGAGAGGGCATGAGATCAGGAGGAAGGTACTTGGTGGTGTGCAGATGAGGCGGCAGGTCGGGAAACGAAGGCAGGTGTAGCTCCACCAGTTCTATTCTCGATCGATCACTGTCATCGTCATTTTGTTCGCCTTGACGAGGAGCGAGGTGGAGGAGGTTTCTGACGGGCTGGAGGTTGATAGGGGTTGAGCAGACATAGACCACCATGTCCTTGCACTCGCCACAAAGCCGCCTGGCTAGCTCGAAGAAGGGCAATATATGGCCATGGGCAAGCCATGGGAACATCAACACTCTATAACTCTTTCCTTTCATATTCATGCTATTGATCATCAGTAGTGTTAACTTTGATTAGTTGTTAAGTGTATATATAATATATAGATCCGTACGGCTCTTGCATTCAACGCCGAAGCACACCTGGCCGTGATTTTTATTTTTACCCAAAAAAAAAAAATATTTTAATTTAAATAACCAGGTTTTTAAAAGATTTTTATTTCTACCTAAACCGATAAGAATATTTGCGGTTCGAATTAAAAATTCGGACCGCTAGGAATATCAGCGGCCTGAATTCTTAATTAGAAATGCTAGAATTCTTAATTCGAACCGCTAGGATTCCTAGCGGCTTCAATTATACTTCAGGGCGAAGGAATTTCGTTTTATTAGAATATCAATAAAAATTTCGGCTGTCGTCATCTGTATTGGAATTGGGGATGGTGAAACAATTAATTAAGGAAGTTGGAACAAGTCACTCATGTATAATTTATTTATTTTTAATTAATTTTGGATTCGTGATGTGAAACAATTTATTAATTTGAACAACAGTGAATGTTAATTTGCACATGACACCTTAAAGTTGATCATAACTCCAAATTTGCCCAACAAAAAATATAAAAGCATTTAAATCCTCCTCATGAAAGTTATATTAATTTAGAAATCTAATGTCTGCATTTAAATCCTCTCATATATAGTATAATTTAACGTGTGTACCAAATGAAATTTAAAAAAGTATATTATTTTCTTTTGAGTCCTTTTAGTGCTCATAAAATTAAAATGACATATTATCCGTGAATTATATTTTGTCGTTATATATAAATTAGGATTATGCATTTCCTGATTATTAATGCTGCTTCTTATCATTTTCATGAAGCTAGCTACAAATTAAATGCAGACATTAGATTTCTAAATTAATATAACTTTCATGAGGAGGATTTAAATGCTTTTATATTTTTTGTTGGGCAAATTTGGAGTTATGATCAACTTTAAGGTGTCATGTGCAAATTAACATTCACTGTTGTTCAAATTAATAAATTGTTTCACATCACGAATCCAGAATTAATTAAAAATAAATAAATTATACATGAGTGACTTGTTCCAACTTCCTTAATTAATTGTTTCACCATCCCCAATTCCAATGCAGATGACGACAGCCGAAATTTTTATTGATATTCTAATAAAACGAAATTCCTTCGCCGTGAAGTATAATTCAAGCCGCTAGGAATCCTAGCGGTTCGAATTAAGAATTCAGGCCGCTAGGAATCCTAGCGGTTCGAATTAAGAATTCAGGCCGCTGATATTTCTAGCGGTCCGAATTTTTAATTCGAACCGCAAATATTTCTAGCGGTTTGGGTAGAAATAATTTTTTTTTAAAAACCTGGTTATTTAAATTAAAATATATTTTTTTTTGGGTAAAAATAAAAATCACGGCACACCTGGTGTTGCTGCTTTATCCTTTCATCGTCTTTTATTCAAATAATGAATAAAATATATGAGTTTCTTGAACGCTGTCCGTACACGTGTCAACCCATTATTACACGTGTTCACAGCTACACGGTAGCTGCTCTGACCAGTGTTATATTGTCAAGTGTCAACCCATTATTACACGTGTTCGCAGCTACACAGTACCTGCTCTAACCAGTGTTATATTTTCGATGAGGAGAAAGGTACAAAAATATTTCACGCTATACCGACTGAAACCCTTTCAATGTCCACACTGGGTAGCACTAGAGGGTGCTTCTTGACTTGTTATGAAAAACAAATCTTCCAGTTGGTCACAGTGAATTGTTTATTTTCTAGCTTCTGATTATGTATATATATATATTTTAATTTATAACGTTATTGAATTACTAGAAATAAAACAAAATTAACAACTGATATTTTTCGTTATAATGTAAAATTTGAATTTTTATATGCTAAGCCTGTACGCTTTTACCAGAATATATAAGCTCTTCTACACAACGTAGCAATTTTCCGTCCAAGCCATTTTCTATCAATTGGCTCCCTGCCACGCAGCTATTACCAGACTAATCTCCACCTGCCTATTCTAGAACATTGTGGATGTGTACTTTCCAAATTTTCTTTCGTGTCCACTTAATTTTCAAAAGAAGTTTGATGTCAATATTTTCATATAAATTTTTTGAAAGTTGTTTCAAGAAAAGTCCGGACTGAAAAATACACATGATATCCAATTTAAATCTATTTCCACTAAAATAGTTCAATATATTTATCACCAAATATCTAAACATTTATATATTTAAGGGGGAATACACGATACTTCGCTATAATATCAAATCTAGACAAATTATGGAATCGGGTTATAATACTTTTTACATTCTCTATTTAATAATATTTAAATGGAGAAATTTCATGTATATTTCATTATTTCTCAAAAACATTTAAATTACATGTTTAATCCTCTAAAATTTATAATATCTTATTTCCTCTTTTAAATCTAAAAACTGACAGATTTATCTAATTTATTATTTTATTATTAAAACTCATTTTTAAATTAATATATACTCATTTTTTATTATTAAAAAAATAAAAAAAATATGTAGCATGTGTAAAATATCTAATTGACTAGTTTGTGAGACAAATAATTTATCTCTATTCCTAACGGATATACAAGACATTTAGATATATGCTAGTGTGTGATAAGTCAAAAATACCACTGCATATTTTTTTTACCTTTTCATATAGGATTAAATAGGTATTTACTATTTTATAAATTTAAAATGAGTTTTAATAAAAAAAAACTTAAATTGAATAAATTTTGGAATTTTTTTTGAATTTTTTTTTTGTATTTTTGAAATTTAGGAGGATAAATATAATATTATGAATTTCAGAGAGGAAATACATAATTTCAGAAGTTTTGAGCGGTATACATAAAAATTCCCCCTATTTAAATAAGACAACACTAGGGGCTCGAGAAAGGCCGACAAGTACTCGATGAATTATAAAAATTAAAAATATATATTATGAAAAAGGTTAGTAATTGTACACTAATGACATTGTTTCTTTTCCGAATATAATATTTTATTCAGGGTAACAGCAAAGCACGCAAAAAAAAAAAAAACATATTTTATTAACTATCACGTTTCTATGTTTTATTCGCAACTTAATTTAAGTTCCATTTCAGAAAAACAAAGCTTAAAGCAGGGCATCCTTGGACAACGAATTGTGAGATTCTATCTTGCGTGCATTCAATAGTGGATCTACTCCATCACCTCTTTCAAATACAGCTGCTGCTCCCATTCCTGATCCTGCATTTCGTAAATTCAAGAAATAAAATTTTCAGCTCTGTGAATAAAACAGGAGATATGAGCCAGCCAATATTTTTGATGTTTTGTCTAGGTTGCATGTTCAAGAATTTGCACAAGTTACTCGTGAAATTAACCAAGCAAATGTGCAATTAAAGAAATTGTCTGTACTGGTAGTCATTGCTATACTAGATGATACTGATACCAACTCCGGTTGGGTTCTATTTCATGTATGTGGACCCTTTTTACTGTCCTCTGGTTTTATCAAACTGGCCTAAATAGATTGGTAAAAGGTATACACTGGTCAACATGTAGGGGTTCATATTGACATTTCTTACTATCATTCCTTGTAATTACTGATTTTCAACTGATATGTCAAACAAGCCTTGAGAAACCATATCAATCTTATTTCATAAGAATATCACACACACAAGAGGACTAACCAATGCACATAGTAACCACTCCAAATCGGCAGTCTTTCCCACGACGCTTCATCTCATTCAACAGTGTAGCCACACAACGTGCACCTACACAAGAATATGCCAACGATTATTTACATTTCCCTGAAAGCATTCTCTCTTTCTTCAACCTTGTCCCATTTATACATTTATCTATCTATTGTACATTGCACTGCACCAATACACCAGATTCCTGCTTAACTTCATTTAATTGAAAACAATCAAAATAACCAATTGTTTACAAATTTAAGTACCTGTAGCACCCAATGGGTGGCCAAATGCCATTGCACCTCCATTGACGTTAACCTTGGATCGATCCAGTTCCAACTTATTGCAACTGTAAACAAATTGCGATGCAAAGGCCTACATATAGTTTCAAGACAGCCAAATAATAAGAAACAACAGTAAGTGATAGGACTAAGTTTTTCTTAATGTGGAAAATAAAACTGAGTTTATCATATGCTGTATGGAACTCAACACCAAGAAGTCATGAAAATACAATAGTAACAACCATATGTAACTGTAATCCTGTACAGGATGGTTCCTATTTACCTCATTCAATTCAAAAAGATCAATATCTTCAATCTGAAGACCAGCAGCATTTACAGCAGCAGGAATTGCAACAGCAGGACCAATGCCCATGACTGCAGGGTCAACACCAACAGCAGAAAAGCTCCTACAAGCAGCAAAAAGAGGAATAGTTTTTAAAATGAAAAAAGAAGAAAGAAAAATACACAAAAAAAGGCTCTTAAATACCAGTAGTTTATTTTTCCAAATTGTCCATGGGATAAAGAGAAGTGACAAATTACTATTGACAATTATAAACCCTTGAAAATACATTAGGAAAATAAAAATTAAGGCACTAAACTCACACACCTGAAAACACCTAGAATTGGAAGGCCTTTCTTCAAAGCTACATCCCTCCTCATAAGAAGCACTGCACCAGCACCATCACTGACTTGGCTAGAATTGCCTGTTACATTATTAAAACATTATATATTCATAATCTAAATTTGGCAACTTCAATGATTCTGTATGTTATGAGAAAGAAAATAGAGGTATACGCTCTTCCCATTATTTTTCAGTCCCCCAAATGCCCCTTGTATAAACCAATTGCTCTGATACATTTTTTATATTGAAATACATATGCTCACTTTTCTAAGTATCTCATCCTTAGCCAAATTTCACCAAGATCAACGCCTGACATAATGTATGAGATGAATATTTCAAAAATTTACTCAACTTGCTGACTGATGTATCCAGTAAAACAATACAGATAAGAGAATATTATTTACCGGCAGTAGTGGTTCCATCCTTCTTAAAAACTGTCTTCAGCTTGGCAAGACCAGCAAGTGTAGTCTCAGGCCTTATTCCATCATCTTCAGATATTGTCACTGGTGTCTCATCACCAGTTTTCGGGTTAACAATCTTTAAGAAAAATGATGTAACAGTATTAGCAAGTTTCATAAAAGACCCAACAATATAATCAAAAATATAATAAAATCATTTTCTTCTCAGCTAAGCTAATGTGGTAGAAGACTATTAGCTATATTAGAGATTGATTCCAGTGCGCCTGTTCTGTCAAGAAAATTGTTTAGGTGCACAGAGATAAAAACAGCACAAAAGCTAGGATGGTAAACTTTTAGTCTATTACTGAGTTATAACAACTCATTGGATTCTTATCAAACTAGCAAGCCAACACAATTCCTATATGACCAAGGTAACCGTCATATTGCATTCTTCTAACAGTTCTATCTGAAGCCTCATTTTGTACCTTTGTCATGACAGGGACAATTTCATCCTTAAATTTGCCTGAGGCCCTTGCTTCAGCAGCACGCCTATGTGATTCCACCTGATCATATAAAATAAAAGGCACAAGTGAGATGCCATAGCATAAAAAAAAAGAAGCCAAGAGGAAAAAGAAACAAGAAAAATCATAAAGGCCCCTTAGCACCAAGTTGCAAAAATGCTTTTCTTTTTACAGAAAAGAGTTATAAATTATTCTCACGGTTGCATGTATAACAGCATTTATTGTCAGCTCATCATAGTTCCTTCTGTTAACATAAGGAAAGTTTTCAGGACCAACTATTGGAGATGACAACAATGTTATTCCTCTAGCAAAATAGGTCATTTTGCAAATAATAAACAAAGAACTTGGAAAGTTTCCTCCAAGGAAAAAAGAGCAAGTAAAATAAACATAACATTAGCTATATGTATGCATTTAACTCACAGCAGCCTTGTCTTGTTCCTCTCGGGTCACACCATAACGCTGTGCTACATTCTCTGATGTGATTCCCATGGGAAGGAGGCAATCCTGTGCCTTTTGATTTGTGTTCACTTTTGGGTTTATTGAGCCCTCCCAGGCAACCGAATTAGCACTCATGGATTCCAATCCGGCTCCGATTCCTACAGCAGTTCAAAATCTTAATCAGGGAAATTACTCTTCACATAATCACAAGAAAGAACACACTTATTGGACTAAACATGTTAATACAGGTATTAAGACAAGGAATGTTGATGTTAAATTGATGCCCTTATTATTTCCCAGAACTATTATCAAACTAGTAATATGTGAAACCAAGGTATTGGAATGAATTGACCAGTACAACTGCTACATGAATTAGAATAAGACACCAGAATAACTCACCAATGTCATAGAAGCCGGCTTTAATTGCAGCTGCCACATCAGCAACTGCCTGGAGACCAGATGAACATTGGCGATTCACTGTTCTGAGGGGAACAGTTTCTGGTCGTAGAAAAATAGAAATTTCAGTCTCCTAAAGTATGCAGGGAATATAATAGTTACTATAAATATATTAACAAAAAAAGATCAAAACGTACCAGGAAAACCAGCATAGAAAGCTGCCATTCTGCATTCATTTGCTCTCTGAGCTCCTGGTGCAAGAACTGAACCAACCACAATATCTCCGACCTCACTGGGGTTTATTTTGGTGTTGTCTAAGAGGGCCTAAAATAAAAGAATTGTCTCAGATTGATACCAAAGTTTGAATTAGGATCGGTGCTTTTCTTCTACTCTTTAATGGAAAATCTTCCACATATAATTCAACAATGCTTCACCTTAAAGTAATTGTTGAGATTCTAACATCTGAGATTAATGCTCAAGCATGCAATTAGGTGTGCCAACTGATGACTTGTTTATTGCAAGCAAATTTAAACCAAAAATAAAGCTAGTAAAATCCTACTCTTTCTTCCAAATTTCTATCAACCAATCATAGTATGAAAAATTCATGTGCAATTCACCTTTTCTTGCGTTTGCTGTAACTTAAATTTACCAGTTAAGTAATTGCTTCATCAAAACAAGGGGGGAGGGGGTCATATTTAATACTACATGTTATTGCTAATAAAACAGTGCTGCTAAATTACAAAAAGAACATTTAAAAAACGTTTACAGAAGAGGTTCAGAGATTATACCTTGAGAACAGTAGCTAGGAGGTCCTCTGGATATGTGTCCTTGAATCCTCCTCTCTTAGATTTGCAAATTGGAGTGCGGTAAGCACTGCCATGGTGGAAAAGAATTAACTTTGTAAAATAACAAAAGAGTGCAATGTACACCAAAAAAGTAGAAAAGTTAACCAATACAAAAATTAGATATAGTTTTCAGTATTTGTCATCAATTGATTTGGACTTTCCATAGTGCAGAACAGCTCAGACCAATCTTAACTGAAAATGAAAAGGACCAACTCTTTTTGTATTTAACAATTGACACGCACATAATCAATCGTGTAAATCCAAGGGGCTGTTTTAGGGGGGTTTCGTCTGATTGGTTCTAGTTTTTCTTTTGTAATATTATCTATGGTTTCTTAATGAAATGGGCATGTTATGTGCCTTTTATCAAAAAAATAATCAGTCATGTAGGCTTCCAGTGTCACCAGACCTCAGTTCTCCCACATTAGTTACCTGAAAAGATTTTATATTTATCTTATTTTTGCAAAATTGTTTGATTTAATCGAGGAAGGCTTATAAATCCCACCTCTATAACATGTCTTTGAACTATTGAAATCATGACAGTAAAGTCTTACACCTTAGATCCAAAAAATAATTATTTTATACGCGAAACTCTGTAATCCCAATGTCTTTTGTATATATAAATTTGACTTCTCGTTAGAGCTTAGTTAACCAAATTTATGAAATAAGTATAAAAAAACGAGAGCACTCACGCCACAATAACAACATCATCACCAAACGAAGAGCTCCTCTGGTAAGGAGCACTGTCTCCAGCAGCACAAATCGACGCCTACAAATTAAGGACTGCAATTAGCCAAAAATATTATAATTTACCTCGTACGAAAATAAAAAAAAAGAAAAAAGAAAAAGAAAAAGAGGAGAGATCCAGTACCGATAAGATCGACGAACCGCTCGGAGAAATCGAGGAAGAAGGGTTCAGGTGCTGATGGAGAATTCTCTGTCGGTTGATCGCTTTCTCCATTTTCTCTCTTCCTCTTTTGTTTCTCTCTCTCACCCCTATTTTCAGAACTTTTCGAGTATTGCTGTTCGTTGGGAGAGATGAATCAGAATTCAGAAAAGAGAAGATTACACGCTTCGATTCCTTGGGAAGTGGGGACTCATTTATATCTTCTTAGAAAATTAAATATATCGGCGAAATAAATGGACAATTAGTCCACGTCACATCTAAGATCCAACGGCCACCGTACTCCCGTAAGTTGTACGCCTCGGTAAAAGAACAACTTCCTTATCGCTAACCAAAACCCCGGCGGCATTATTTTGAGGCTACGAGCCTATCTACCGTCCGATCTTGCAGCTCTTACGATCGGACGGTGGAACAGTAGTCGGTTTGTACCGTAGTTGCGACTGCTGCGTACACATTGCATACTGGTCAAATAAAAGATTATGGCAGCAGATAAGGCTGCTTGCGTTGGCACCATACCGGACGTCTTTTCTTCTTTCTATCCGACCTAACCGGATGAGAACCTACTAATTAAATTACTGTGATCCACTATTCCACTGCCCCCACGGCCCCACTCCTATTGGGAATTTGGGATCATAGATGAGAACCTGCTAATTAAATTACTGTGATCCACTGCCCCCACTCCTATTGGGATCATAGATGAGAACCTACTAATTAAATTACTGTGATCCTCTAAATTTGGTATATACTTCGCGTCCATCTTTTAAAATTTAAGAATGAACATAAGCTAAAAAAAATAGGACGTCTCTATTGCTGAACTTAAAATTATTTATGAGTTGGAGCATATTGCTTTCATTTTTAATTAGGAAGTCTGCATTGCCACATCCAACAAGGTTTGATGAAAAAAAAATTGTAGCTCAACTTTGTTTTCTTGCACCTTTTCAAAATAAAATTAGCTTCTTAGACAATTTTAATTTGAGTTATGTTCCCGTATTTTGGTTATTTTCTTCATGTCTACTTGCGTAAAACAAAATTATATTTTAATTAGTCTTTAAGTTTCGCATAAATTATATTTTGTGGTCTTATTTTTTTTTAAACTAATGTGGCCGGTTCGCATAAATTTTTATGACTACGTGAGTTTAGTTTTTATAAAATTAGTCTAAAAAATAAACCTACCAAAATATTGATAACAGTTAACTTGATATGTTAATTCTTTTTGGACTCTTGATTTTCTATAAAACTGACTCAAAAAATATAAAATTTTATATAAATGCATCTCCTGTAGAAAAGTAATATTCGAATTTCAAAACCATCGTTTAATTCAAATCGGAAAAGATGTCACGACAACTTCCGGCATTCAAAATTAGTAGGATAATTTTTACATACAAACTAAATGACCAATTAATATCCTCAAGCCTCAATTAGATAAATTTATATTTCCGATTAAAAATGACTAATATGCCTTGTCTTCAAAGAAAACAGTAAAATAAAAATTCTTTACCTGTTGGTGTCATTTTCAAATTAATTTAAAATTGAATAAGTAATTAACTGATACCTCACAACTAAAGTTATTTATGCCGAAATTTTTATTTATAACATTTAAAAAAAAAAAAAAAACCAAATAACCATCGTTTGGTGGGATTTCGAATTCTAGCACGGCCGCACCGACATTCTGCGGACACATTTTAGCGATGTCGCAGAACCATTCTGCGGACCCATTTTTTTTTCATTCCGTTTCAAATTTGAGATATATGTGTGGCACGCATCCCAAAAAAACTAAAAAATATTAAAAAAACAAAAAGTTTGAATATCTCGCTGCTGTGCCTCGGTAAAACAACAAAAAAAAGAAAAAAAAAAGGGGTCTGCATAATGGTTCTGCGGATCCAGCCAGGGGTCCGCAGAACGTTTGTGCGGACTCCAGCATTTGAGTCCGCAGAATACCGGTGCGGCTGTGTTAGAATTCGAAACCCCACCAAACGATGGTTATTTGGTTTATTTTTTTTTTAAATGTTATAAATAAAAATTTCGGTTATTTATGTTGTGAACTTCATTCTTTTATTCTGGCTTAGCTTGTTTTATCTGCGTTGGTACTTTATAGTGCATTAGATCCCTGCAACAGCTGGGAGTCCGGCGATTTCAGTCAATCTTCTTGCTTTTTGAATAAGGAAATACTCTCAACTACTGATTGCCGGTATTGATCAAAATCTCACTTCTTGGTTTCTACAGCCAGCAACCGGATGCCAAGGTTTGGGTTTGGGGAAGATCATGGGCAGTGTAGCAGCGGATTGAAGCGTTGGCGGCACTCCAAGGCAGTATGGTGCTACTGAACCATGCCTGGATCGTCGGAGCGAATTGGATGATCGGTAGAGGGCTGCCCCCCTCTTCCCCAATGGATTCCTTCATATTCACCGTCGAGTCATCAAAGCCAACACTAATTTAGAGATGAATTGATTTTTTTTGAGTTGCCAGTCCTCGCCTTTTAATCTGAGGCCTTTCGTCTTTTGAAGTCCTATTCCCTAGCCTAGCTAGCTAAATTCCGGAGAAAGAACTCATAGAACAGATTCATTCAATAGCAGAGAAGAGAATAGAAAGGGAACATAATATAGAAACTCTTGTGATAACATGCTAGGTGCTTAAGCAAGAGAATTCCATCGAATCCACTTAATAGTTTTGGTCTTCCGCCGCTCGCTCGTTCCACTTACGTTACACTCGCTGGGTCAAATAAATTTTAGCTTCAGAGCGGAATCCTTTCTTTTGGAATTATTATCGGGAAAAAGCCGAAAGACTCATATTTCTACAACAAAATCAACTCAAATACAAGGTCCCAAAAATAGCAGAAGTTACACCAGGTTTCAATAAAAAGATAAACAAGCAACTAAGGAAGGGAAAACGCAGCCTGTTTGGTAGAATTGTGCCACAAACTGATCAAAAAAGTTTTGATCTCTTAACTATTAATACATAGCGGTCCCATATTTGCCTCAGAGTTGCAATATGTATAGACTTTCTTGATTGGCGAGAAAGCATTCACCGAAATTTTTATTGTTACCATCTGAAAAAATCAGAATTAAATGAATACCATCTTGTTGGGGCTCTTATCAATACTACCACCCTCGCTAACCCAGTTCGCGCACCAAATAGGCTGGTGCGCGGACTGGGTTGGCGCACCAGGTGGTGCGCGGACCTGGTTAGCGCACCAACCTCTTCTGCCTATTAAGGCACCACCTCAGGTAACTGTGCTCATTCCATTCGACGCAAGGCAGCAGGCAGCAAAGAACATTCTCGTAAAGACCAAAGAGTAAGTTTTTTTCACTCTAGTCCTTTATATTTTTTTAATTTTTTGTAAATTTATTAAATGTTAGGTTTGTTCTGTAATTCAGGTAACTATGATTGGAATTGCTTGTTATTTTGGTGGTGAAGTATTACAAGGGCCCAATGGTGCTTATTACAGTACCCAACTCCAGAAAATGTTCAATATCGGCCCGGATTTAGATTTCAGAGGTATAACTAGGGAAGTGTACCAGGAACTTGGTATTGACCCGAATTATTACGAACTGGTAATTTCCACCAGGATTAATATTGGCCAAGGCAACCAAACATGGTTCCAATAGCTCCCTGTACTAGACGATAGCAGTTGGGGGTTGTATACCCAAATGACATTGAATTTGACAACACCTTTCAAGTTTCTAGAGTTATATGTGGTTGCCAACCCCAGACAGAACCCTAGACAAAACCATAGACAGAACCCTAATCGGGGCATGGATCATTCAGTGACGGGTCCTACCCGGGCCCTAAATTTAGCGGGTACTAGTCGGTCCCCATCCACGGGGGTTGGTCCTAGTCGTTCCCCATCCACGGGGGCTGGTCCTAGTCGGTCCCCATCCGTGGGGGTTGGTTCTAGTCCGGGCCGATCTCGGGTTCCATCCTCCAGCTCTAGCCGGAAGCGATCTGAAACCCCAGAACCACGTTATTATACTGACAATACAGACGAGGATCCTGAAGAACGGGAGGCAGAGGAAAAATTGGGATGCTAGTGACGACGGTGGGCAGACAGTAGATCACAGTGACGAGGAAGACAATCATCCCGTGCTGGGTATGCGAAAGTGGCCGATATCGGGTCGTGGAGAGAGACACCCGTTTCCAGCTTTTCATGACACTTCGGGGTTTGAAGAGGCTGACCACATTTTTTTTGCTGGTTCAGAGGTTCGTTTTTGAACTTATATGAATTTTTTATTTCGTTGAAAATTTAATAATTTAAATTTTTTGAATTTTCAATTAGGTTGAAGAAAAAACAGAAATTTCTGAGAGAATGACGTACAACAACAAGGATCAAATGAAATAAAAAATCCACCACTGGCACATAAAGGCAAATATCGAGATCAAACAGACAAACAGCGACACAAGCAGGTTGAGGTTTAAGTGCCCGAGCGACAAGTGCAAGTGAGGGTTGGTTGCGAGGGCCACAGGCTTTGGTAATACTTGGGCCATCACAAAGAATGAGGTACCGCACACATGCCACGCAGATGCATCCATGTCAGATCATGCGCAGTTGACGTCCTCTATGGTCGCCAACTGCATAAAACTTTCTTGGAAAAAAATGCTGATATTAGTATCAGAGCTATCAGTGACCTGGTTGCTGAAAGGTACAAGGGCATCGTCCCAAAATACAACAAATTGTGGTGTGGTAGAGAGTTAGCGATTGCCCGGGCATTTGGTAGTTGGGAGGGGTCGTACGGGCTTATTGTCCCTTTGTTGGAGGCAATAAAAAGGATAAATCCGGGAACTGTGTATGAAGTTGTTTCGAAGCCTTCAGAAAAGGCAGGGTACCGGTATTTCATGAGGTTGGCATGGGCATGGGGACCGTGTATAAAAGCAGTAGGTCACCTCAGACCCGTCATCAGTATCGACGCCTGTTTCTTGTCAGGTAGATACAAGGGCAGGTTGTTGATTGTCACCGGATATGATGCGGAGAACCAGTTAATCCCACTAGCATTTGGATTGGTAGAGATCGAAGAGTTTGAGAATTGGGGGTGGTTTATGAAGTGGGTGCGGGATAATGTAATTGGTAGTTGTAGGTTCATGTGTGTGGTCTCTGACCGGCACAGGGCATAAAAAAAGTGTTCATTCAAGATGATTTGGGTTGGTCAGAGGAGAACGGACAATGTGCCCACCGGTTATGCTCTCAACACGTGTTTGAGAATTTTGGAAAACACACTCAAGATAAAGTTGCTTCTAAATTCTTCAAGATGATGGTTAAAAAGAAGAAGCGAAGAAGATTACAAGATGGCCTTGATGCAATCGGAAGGTGAAATCCTGATTGGCTGACATACTTGGATACATGTGGCAAGTATAATGAAAATGACAAGGAAGAACCAGCTAAGCCATGGAAGGTTTATCAAGCTATGGACGACGGGAGTCGTTGGGAAATACTGACCAGCAATGGTTCCGAATCGCTGAACAATGTCTTCAAAACTTCTCGCAGGTTTGTTATTCACAATTTCCATAGTTTACAAAATGAAATATTTTAGGTTATCTTTATTTTAACTGTAAATTGTAATTCTCGTAGGTTACCGGTTGCTGCAATTATTGAGGAGACGTTTTACAAGTGTGTCACATGGTTCGTTCAAAGAAGAGAGAAGGCCGTGCAATGCCAACAAGATGGTCAACTTTTCTCCACTCGTACGCACTTGAAGCTGAACAAGTACATCCAGAAGACTAACAAAATGACCGCGGTTGCATTAAATAGATCCGGGGAATTCATGGTGACATCACATGGTGAGAAAATTCCATTTGACATAGAGGCAGGCAAATGGGTGTACACGTCCCGAGACTGTAGGTACAAGGTCGTTGTGCATAACGACCATGAGGTGGAATGCTCTTGCCAAAAGCCTCAGCTGACCGGAATACCATGTGTTCATGTGATGGCAGTGTGTCGTATAAGGTACGAATGTGTGTTAAAATTTCATACTAATCTTGGATGATGAAACTTACAAATGTGTGAAAAATGTAGGAACTACGATCCAAATTTCTTCGTAAATTACTATTACAACATTCAAACGCTTATCGACACATGGAGTGGAGAATTCCACGTGTATGATAATCAAGGTGATTGGCTGCCGCACGAAGGGGATATCTTAACGCCAGAGCACCGGTTAGTGAAGTTGGGTCGGAGAAGACACAACCGGATCCCAATGTGGATGGACATACTGGAAGGAAGGACAAGGGGTCACCAGACCAACAGAGCTACCCTCGAAAGGAATGCGAGAAGGAGAAGGGATGCTAGGAACCGTACCCAATAATGTCATGGTTATGGCTTTCTGTTTATGTATTAAGGTTAGGATTTTCGATTATGTATTATGGTACAAACTTTCGGTTTTGTATTAAGGTTAAGGCTTTCGGTAATGTTTTATAGATTGTGTGTTATGTTTTAATATACTATGACTGCGGAATATGTATTATTGTGTGTTTTGTGTTATGTTTTATCTATGGTGTGTTGTTATGTTTTAATGTATTATGTATTACGGGATATGAGATCTAAAATACCCAACATAAGAAGTAATATGAAAATAACTTAACAACTATCATAAGAACTATACCACGTAAGATAGGCATTAATACACCACGTAAGATAGGGTTTAATAGGCAGAAGAGGTTGGTGCGCTAACCAGGTCCGCGCACCACCTGGTGCGCCAACCCAGTCCGCGCACCAGCCTATTTGGTGCGCGAACTGGATTAGCGAGGGTGGTAGTATTGATAAGAGCCCCACCAGGGTGGTATTCGTTTAATTCTGATTTTTTCAGATGGTAACAATAAAAATTTCGGAAGCATTCAATACAGTAATCTAAATTCTTTTTGCAGGACTTATTCTCTAGCGGGTTTATGACGGATTTGATTTGCTCTATCAATTGATTGAAAGTGCTTTCTTTAACTGTTAAAGATAACAAGTAATAAATCAAGAGAAATTAAGGGGGAGTTTACCTTGGATGAAATTAGGAGCTTTGTTATCTTATTTGATAAAAATAGAGTGAGAAATGATGATATTAACAAAGTTTTGGTGATAAATAACAAATTTTATTGTTTCCATGGACAAATATTTAATATGGAAAATTCCGATGATAAATGAGAGATGAGGAGAAATATTTTATAATTTTGAGAGACAATTTTATAATTCCTTCCCCTAAATGATGGTAAGGTCATGCGCAGTTCCAGGCCTCCATACTGTGGTATGATTTGAATTTTTCAGGTACTAATTTATAAAGTCAGAATTTTGATGGTAACTAAATGGCCACCTTCGTAGTCACCTTGGAATTCATTTACAGGGAACTTCATATTGCCCAAGGCCTACTAATGCTAATCTTCCATGGGCTAGAGGAGGGTTAAAAAACAGATGCGCGCCTCTTTCACAGCCCATTTTCTATGGATCTAGAGAAGAAAGATCTCAAGAAAGAAAAGAAAAGAGCCCAAGACACTCGGGCGCTACAGCCGAGCGAAGTGCGTTCCAAATCGAAACACGCGAGAACTAGAGATCGAGAGGAAGACAGGACGAGAGCGCAAATGAAGCAACAGGTAGGAGATGCGCTTCCTCAGCTGGAGCACCCGTTCGGCGACGAGGATGAGAGGCTGATTCGCCAACACCGCGAGATGGCTTTCGTCGAGATAGAGGGGGAGGATGAGGACATCCCCGGCGTGGTTAACTCCGGATTCAGCGCCGAGATGATGGAGGTCGACGACAGAGACGATCCCGTTGATGTTCTCCTTGATCTTGATAAGCATCTCCATCCCGTCGATTCCGATTTCTTCAACTCCTTCGCTGACGATTTTGACGACACCGACCTCTCCTGAAGGTATATCTGTAAAAGCTATCCTTTCTGGTGTATTAGTTAAATTTATCTTTCCTTTCTGCTATTTTTCAGTAATTTAGTCGTAGGTCAGATCCTTAGGATATGGTGACATTTCTTCAATTAAGCTTGCTACGCCGACTTCCTTTTATGTTCTAGGGTTGTGGTCGCATGCTTAGCAAAATAAACAACTATTTGTTGAGTTTGATTTTCTTTCTTGTATGTTCTTTTGTTTTGATTCTGAATCCTACTTGTCTACTAATTTTCTTCTAATTCTTCTGATGATTGGGTTGGGTGATTCTGATCAATTTTAAAGGTAATGGCTCCGTGTCCACGTTTCAGCTTTGTTGTTTTCTGAATTTTAGTGGCTTATGTCATCTTAATTTGAGAAAATTGCATACTACTAATCAAAATTATTCTATCTGCAATTGTTAATTTGAGTAAGCAGATGAATGTTTAAATTTGGATGTCTTTACTAAAGGATAGCCACTGATACAAAGCAACAGAGAGCTTGATTTGAGCATTATTAGGAAAGTACAGCATTTTGTGTTTGTAATTTGTAGAATTGGGAAATTAGCATTATGAAACACAAAATTTTACCCACTACTGATAAATTATGCTTGTTTTGTCTGATTATTTGACTGTGCTGAAGTTAGAGTTTCATGTGTGTGATGATATTCGAGTGTAGCTTGTATTAACTTTAGTTCTCTTTCGAGGCAAATTTATGTTTGTCCTACCCAGATATGAAAATATTGGATTTTAATCTATGCTGATGGACAAGAGCGCCTTCTTGTGGAATCGTACTTGGATAGGTGTACTGATTTTTCTGTTGAACCGTATAGGCCATGTTTGGTTGTGGAGTAAGAGGTGGAGTAAACCCCTTACTCCACACTTATGTAGCCAAACGAGAAGTAAAAGAAGAGGAGTAAGGTGGAGTAAGATGTGAGTTAATCCGGAGTAAGTTACTCCACCTCTCTAGGTGAATTAACTTACTCCACAGTTAAACTACCAAACGAGATGTATAATATGTGGAGTAAGATGGAGCAAGCCATTTAATCCTCATTAACTTTCCTCCACTACCAAACATGACCTATAAGATTTGAATTTCTAAACATTTGTTGTGATTTAAATATAGAAGTGACTCTGTTGTCTTTTGATAAAGTTCATGTCAAGATCGTTCTATTGTCCTCTGAGATTGTTTGTTGAAATTTTAGAAGCGTCCACAATATAATCATTTTGATTCTGGTTATGTTATAGGCAATCTTGCTTTTTTTTTTCATATTGTCACATGTGCCTTTTTTGAGGAATTCTGGTACGATTGCTTGCTTCATAAGTCCAGTTTAATTCTTTCCTTTCTTTCTCGGATTAGGTTTCATACCTTAAACGGGTGTGTCCTTGGAAAGTCAGAAATGTTGACAATAATTAATTCAATTTTCAAATTCTTAAATACTGAAAAGTTAGGAGTTCTTCAAGAATATATTTATAGTTGCATTTTTCAAAACTATCTATTTGTAATTGCTTCTATGGTTGTTTATCCTAAGATCTTGCAGCAGCAGGTTCCTATTTTGTGGTTTTACAGCTCTTAAGGAAAAGCTTTAAGTGTAAAAAAGTAAGAAAATGTCTGAATGTACCAAAGAAATAACTAGGAACAGCTTTTAAATAAAAATCATTCCATTTAATTATATTTGTGGTGGTATCATCTTGTTTGAATATTTGAAAATATGATCAGATACATTGCTTTTACTTTATTTTATTTTAGCTTGGTTGGTACTCAGCTTCCTTACTCATTTCTTTGTATGGATGCAGGTTTTGATGGTACTTGTCTCCAAAATTGGCTATCTGGGTAATGAACAAGTCAATGATGGTTTCATTTTCTTGATCTCTTTTTGCAAAAGGCTAGGTGATGTTTTACTGGTGGCTTCTGTGTATCAACTTAATTGGTT
The DNA here is from genome assembly GCA_011114355.1 of Carex littledalei. Classification (NCBI taxonomy): domain Eukaryota; kingdom Viridiplantae; phylum Streptophyta; class Magnoliopsida; order Poales; family Cyperaceae; genus Carex; species Carex littledalei. The sequence goes on along the minus strand of SWLB01000061.1, from coordinate 33,877 downwards.
GAATGTGTTTTTTAGGCTTATAAGAAATGTCTACTAGATCTATGTATGGTCAAACTATGAACCAATTTGGTGATGGGATCATATAAATATATTTAGTGATAGTCAAGTTTTATGTGCTTTAATTGTATATTATCAAATCATTGCATTGTTCATCAGCGTGTAATGTCTTTCTTTCTTTTTTATTTCGGCCCAGAGAAAAATCATAATTAAAATCTGGAGCCACTAAAAGTATTTATCTCATTATTCGAAATATTTCTAGTTCATTGGATCTTTCTTTTATTGTGCATTAACTTTCGGACTATATCTTTTGTTGACATGCTTTGTTTTTTCTTTTATTTTGGTACTTGTTACCCAGCCTCTTTGTTATTGAGTACAGATTCTTGTTTTGGTTCAAACTTCTTTTGGTGCATTCATTTGCCAACTTCTTTTGGTATATAATTTTTTAATGTACTGATCATCCTCATTTTTTGTTGTTAAAGTTCCCCGATTGTTTTAGTAGCTCTTGAGGTCGCTAAAGCTCAATATTGTTTTTCGTATTGCACAGAGTCCGGAGCTCTTTTGTATGTCACAGTTCGTATTACACATCATTTTCTTGCCTTTTTGTTCTTTTGTTCTTTTTTCAAACCCAGAAGCCATGAAAGGGTTGCTTTTTTGCGTTGGCAAGGGACCATGTGTCCATGTACCTTTATTACCATATATAGTACATAACTAATCAAAGTAAAGAGGTATAACTGTACAAGGTAGTAAGACCCTCATGGCCTCATCTAAATAAGAGCAGAATTTACATGGCGAGCTCGTTTGGAAGCGGACAAGAGAGGATAAGGGTAACCAATGAGATTTCAAAGGGGTTAAATTGCTTCTCCAGATCTCACACGGAGAGTACGTATTTGACAAGATTTTAATTGGCACAGTAAAATAACTTTTTTACTATTTAGTTACTGTCATATGCGCCTGTGAGAATTACCCATCTACGGGGAAGATAACAAAAAGAAAAAAAAAAGACGACAAACTACCTCTGCCTTATGGGGCTTCCGACAAAAGCAAAAGGCCAGATGGGGCGGTAGTACAGCAGGCTAAAAAGTTCGAAAAGCATCTGTATTTCTGAAACTATCAGAGTTACTAATTTGACGTGGCAGTTGCTAAACTAGTTTAGAGATGTAGATGGATTTCTTATTTAGCAACTTTGCTCAATAATTTCTTATTAAGAAATCGTTTATAAACTCTAACGTGGCAAAACGATTGGCCTGTATTCGCTAAAATTAGTTTAATTTACTGTTGATGTAGCTTATCAATTTTAATTTACTGATGATGTGGCTTATTACAAACTCTAAAATTAGTTTCAGAAATGTGAACATTTAGAAACTCCAGTCTATAATTTCTTAAAATAAGTTAAGAGTTTTAGAGATGTAAATAATTTCAAAAAAAGGACAAGCAAAAGGCTTGTTGCTTCTTCGTTTCCTTTCACTTTATTTTGTTTCTGGCGTGTCAATTCTTTTGAGTTCAAAATATATCAAATCCTAATTAGGGTTCTAAGTGGCAATTTTTTTGTAAATTAGAAGAATTTTTTTATTTTCTATGATCTTTTGCAGATGAATTCTCAATTTCTCATTGACAAAAAGTTGTTATCTGATCATGAAAATTAAATTTCAAATATTTTTTATTTCATTCTACTGAAATGTACTGAACTGTCATCAAAATGATTTCGATCAGAGGGTAAGAATCAATGAAATGTCAAGGGATGCTCAACAATTTTGCCAATACATTTTAGGCCTCACTCACAAGTCACAACTATGTAGATGGCTATCACCTAATCTCAATTTAAATCTCAAATCTTAAGAAAAGAAATTCTATCATAACAGTTATGTCAAAAACTTAGGCACAAATATCATACTGACAGCTTCATTTGTATTTCTCCATTATACGCCTGGCCTCTTCTGCCGGATCTTCATTTGACGTGGTTTTGCTACCGCCACTGCCTCCTGAGCCATCGTCAGAATTAAATGCAACGAATACGAAATATATAACCGCCATCATACCCTGTTCAAAACAAAAAAAAGAATAATTCATGAGAATTTATTTTATACCCGGTATATCTACAAAAAAAAAACCTTATAATTGTACATGTCACGACTATCATGCAAATTGGCTCAACTGCTCAACTGATCATAAGCTTGGAGCAAAAATGACATTATAATTTCAATAACAGCGAATTTCTATATAAAATGGATATGCTGGCAGTAGAAGGTACATAAAAGGTACATGGTCTCTTACCAACACAAAAAATGCTGTCGAAAGGAAGGATTTGAGAAGAAAAACAGTTAAAGAGACAGCAAGGACAGCAACACCAATTCTGGCAATTGGTCTCGGAACTGATTCCTGAAAGCAACCACATCCATTTCATTATGAATATAAAACTTATGTAACAGAGATTATGAAAATGATGAAATGGAAATATTAAAAAGCTACACATACTGGTACAAAGTTAGTTCCTGTCTCGATCACATCCTTTCCAATACTGTATGCCTTCTGAACAACTGATATTACATTTGAAAAACAAAGAATAAAATAAGAATTCAGTTCAATCTGTCTGTTCAGATGGGCACCTTTTCCTAGAGCTTAATTTCACAAATAAGAACAGGTATCATCTTTGCTAGAGGTAATTCACAGCATAATTTTCTCAGTAGGAGTAATTTATCAAACAGTTGGTGTGCCATTAGTCAAAGAGAGAGAGAGAGAGACCTCTGACAAAGTTGGATTGGGCAGCGACGACAGGAGAGCGAATTTTCCTCGAGGAATACAAAGCAACAGATGGATATTGTGAAAGGAACGAAGGAATCCTTGCGAAAGGAGAAGAGAGAGGAGTAGCTCGGTTAACCTTAGAGGAGAGAGGAAGGAGGAGCGGTCGAACGGTGGCGCCGCCGGTGATTGCGGCGGCGGAGGCCATAATTGATAGTACAGAGGGGATTCAAAGGAGCAGAACGGCAGGAATTGGGAAGCTGTGACAAGATGGAGCGTTACCAGTTTATTATTTTTTTTTTCCCTTAATCCGTTATTTTTAATTTTTTATTTAATAAATATAAAAAGTTAAAATTAAATTTTCAGAAAAATATTGAATGAATTTCGAAAATTTGGCAAAAAAAAAATATTGATTGAATTTTTAGTTGAATAAAATAAGAAAATGAAAAATAAACCAAGTGGAGAATTATAAAGGTCACTTCTTTAAAAATAGAGATTTTAAATTCAGAAGGAATAGAAAATTAAGTCTTGCATAGGAATTTTTTTTTTGTTCTAGTGAGAAACTTATTTCTGACCTTTCCAACTATTAAAATTTCTTTAATATATTTTAGAGATCTTTGTATTAAAATGTGTTTGGACTTTGGAGACCAAATTTTATATTTTTTGGAATTTTTTACTATTTTTTTAGATAGGTACAAAATTACTTTTTTCAGAAGATTCTGGACCATTCAAAACAGTGATTTTATACCTATTTAAAAAAATAGTAAAAGAATTTCAAAAAATATAAAATTTTGTTTCCAAGCACATTTTAATATGAAGATCATGTTGAGCGGTTCAGATCGACTGTTTGGACTTTAAAAACGGAGAAAAAGACGTGGAGCATGATTGGAGCACAAAACCAATGGTGCATTTTAACCCTACTCATTTAATAAATAAATAAACTTCGCATAGTTAATTTATGATTAACATCGCACTGTCTTTCACCGTCAGCTTACTGGTGCACAGCTTTAAATTTTGGTTTTAAACGTTTAAATTGTTGGTGCACTATTAAGTTAAATTTACATATTAATTTTTTTTATTCTTTAGAATTGCTATGATTTTTTGAATATAAAAAAATAATTTCTATAATTTTTAAATTAATGTTTTTTCTATCCAAAAAATAAAAATCCTAAGAAATGTAAAATTTGATTTCCTACAAAATTTCTACTTAAAATAAATACAACAATTTAAATTAGTCGTTTTAATCATTAAAATTGAGATGCACCGAACTATTAGTTCTATGCTTGAGAACTGGACATGTATTTTACAGCATAGACAAAAGGTAGAAAATCGTATAGACCTTTCTAAAATCTCAAAATTACATAGTTCTCATAACATCAAAATTACATATTTTTGTCTCCAAACATTTAATATGATATTTATACTTCTTAAACATAAAACATTTTGTATGTAGCCTTTTAAAACTAAAAAAATATTCTCTCAAAAAAATATTCATGCTTTGGGAAGTAAAGAGAATGTTTTACTTCCTGCTCATATCTCCATTTTCAAAGTTCAAACAGTCGATCCGAACTTCTTAACATGATCTTCATATTGATATGTGCTTGGAGACCAAATTTCACATTTTTTGGAAATTTTTTACTATTTTTTAAATTTTTTTTAAAATCACAGCTTTTCATTAAATAAAAAAATAATAAAAAATTCACAAAAACACTGATTTTCAAAAATTCTAAAAAATAGTAAAAAATTTCCAAAAAATGTAAAATTTGGTCTCCGAGCACATATCAATATAAAGATCATGTTGAGAAATTCGGATCGACTGTTTAAACTTTGAAAATGGAGATATGAGCGGGAAGTAAAACACCCTATTTACTTCCCAAAGCATCGTAGCATCACTCATATATATATATATATAGATGGGCTAACTTGCTTTGGGAATTAAAGAGGGTGTTTTACTTTGCGCTCATATCTTCATTTTCAAAGTTCATATAGTCGATTTGAACATTCCAACATGATCTTCATATTAAAATGTGCTTGGAGACCAAATTTAAATTACAAAATTATGTCTAATTTTTTAAAAAATAAAATAGAAATAGAAACATATTATTTTAATTTTTTTAGTCACGAGTGGGCATACCTCATACTTGGCTCTGGACGGGTCTCTATATGTAAAAGAGAAGTATTTCATAAAGATAGTAACCATACTTCATATCTGGTGCCAGTATTGTGCTGGCCCGGTAAATTTATTGTATATCGAACTATTTGATTAAACCCAAGCAAGAGCAGTACGGATCGGAAAAAAAAAGTTTTTTCTTTTTTTTTCTTTTTGAGGTAGGAATCGGAAAAAGAGTATCCTTGTTTAATATATCAAACCAATATTAGAATTTTTTTTAGGATAAACACCATTATTAGATTATTTTTTCAACCTTTGCCTAGTCAAATTCGTCTCAAAACATTAATTTCAATTGAGCCTACATGATTTTTAATCCAACATGTTTTTAACAATAACTGATCGAAAATTATTTAAGAGAAATCATCCACTGACATGCAATGCAACAACAAGAAAAAAAAAAATCAAACATGAGATTCATTTAGCGGTGTGTTTAATTTCGGATCAATTTATGTCGGCTGTCATGTAATTAATTGGGTTCCATAGGTAAACAATTTGCCCACAAGATTAATTAGATAACCCAAAATACATTTTATTTCACATGTACTTTAGGAAAGGGGGAATTTCATGTATACCCCTCAAAACTTTGGAAATTACGTATTTCACCTCTAAAATTCATAATATCATATTTACCCTTATAAACTTCAAAAACTCACAACTTTATCCATTTTATTATCTTTTCTATTAAAACCCATTTTAAATTTATGAAGTACCCATTTTACCCTTCATTAAAAAAATAAAAACTAGCAGCGTATTTCAGAAAGAAAAAAATATCAGCTTCTAATTGGTCGGTTTTCGAGAGCAAATTGTGTTGGACTATGCAATAATCCAATTAGTCTATTTGACTAGATTTGCAAAACATATATTTATTGAATTTAACAATTTTCTTGAGTTGAGATATTTGCAGGTTCATAAGATTTAGAATTGCAACATGACTGTTGAGGCTCTTTCTTTTGTTCTTGAGATAATTGACTGCACCATTGTTCTGATGAAGGCTAAGACTTCAATATCTATTCTTCACAAGCTTTCTGAAAAGTGGTCATATGTCAAAATCGGATACTCGAGTGCCGAGATACGCCAGTTTGAAGATTGCTGAAGGTTACTGAAATTCCACAACGCTTGACAAACATTGTAACGGTTGTCACAACGATTGGCTCTGGGAGTTTTTGCAGAAAATTGAGTCTCGGAAATGAATTATTCCGTTGCAACGCTTTAAATCGATCAGCTTACACACCGTTCGTATTTTGGTCGCAGTTTGGTCATACAAACTCCGATTTGAGTGAATCAAATCTTGAAAAATCTAAGAAACCGAGCTCTACAACTTTAATGTTGTAACTTTATTCAAATTATGAAGTGATTGGTCTCTATAGGCTGTGGAAGACCGACATCAGTTATGAAAACGTTTATAAACCTAGATTTGTTTCTCTCCCTATAAATAGAAACAACTATTAGGTTTTCTACAAGTGCTCCAGCCGTCAAACACATCCTCCTCTGCTGAAAAAGAGAGCCACCATGGTTGCTTGATCTTGAAACTTCAATACTCATTTAACAACCGAAAATCTACTCCACTACACCTCAATCTTGATTAGAATTAGAGTGATTTGTGAGAGATTATCTTGTTTATTCAAACACTAGAGCCTTGAGTGCTCGCTTCTTATATTAGAGCCTTTAGTGCTCGTGAGCCAATTTCGTGCTCGAGCCGTGTGACTTTTCAAGATTTGTAAGAGCACACCGGTTCCACCTTGTATTCCTTTCACATTGGGTAAATAAATGTGCACCATCAAGAAAATCACGAAGCCCCGGAGACGTATGTGTTAGTGCCGAACTCCGTAAACAATTCTCGTGTCAAATGTCTCTTAACTCTTATATTTACTTTACGTACACTTGCTTAGTTTAACGTTTATTCTTGTTTCCGCCAAGAATAACTCACGCACACGTTAGTTAAATTCATTAGTAGTGAATATTAAATTACTTAAGTATTAAAATTTAAAATGCCCCATATTCACTCCCCCTCTAGGTGCCGTTAAGGACCAACAAATTGGTCATTTCTATGCTTCTGATGCTTACACAATCATATATCTAAATGGCACCGTGTAAGCATCAGAAGTAGATAAATGACTAATTTGCCCTCGAAAACAGTCCAATTAGACTACTGACATTTTCTAAAACATGATGCATTTTATTATTTTTTAATGACGAGTAAAATGGATGCTTCATTAATTTAAAATTTTAATAGAAAAAACATTAAAACGGATAAATTTGTGAATTTTTTAAGTTTAAAAAGGTAAATATGATATTATGAATTTTAGAGGGTAGAAATACGTAATTTCAAAGTTTTTGAGGAGTATACATGAAATCCCCTTTAGGAAATGGACTTGGTAACGATGTTAAAAGTTCAAATAAATGGCAGCATCAACACCATAGCTAAGGTTCCAATTCTCGAAATTAAATCTTCCCTAACGGACAAGTTTCATTGGATATTTAAAAAGAAAAAATTGTATTCTGATTGGATGAATCACAACTCACAAGTATCATTAATTACCTAATGCATTAGGCCTTTCAAAATAATTTAGTTTTTTTTTAGGGTTCAAAATAGTTTAGTTAGATGTAGTTATTTTGATGTAGTGATATATCTATATGAATTCAATATAATAAAGTGTAAAATTATATTGTATTTGGTATGGTTAGACTTTCTATGAAACATTTGCTTTCATTAGTAATATTCAATTTGGTAATTTAAACTGTATGATTTAGAATTGCAAGTAAAAATATATAATAAAGGGTAAATTTCATCAGATGTCCGTAAACTTTGTCATTTGTTATGGCTTTTTTATCGATGAGAATGAATCGCAGATGTTGGTTTAGAATTGCTCGGGAATTACTTTTTAGTTACTTTTGGTTGATCATTCAAATTTGATTTGTTTCTTCATAGCTATTGAATTTTTATTTGTTCCAATCAAATTATTCTTTTACTATATCCGTCAAAGATACTAACAAAATATGACCACCAATCTTTCTTTCACTTTATATTTGATAGTATTTTGGATAAAAAATAGTAACAGAGTGATTTGATAGAAACAAATGAAATATTCAATAACTACGGAAGAACAAATTTAAACTTAAATAATTAATTCATGACAAAGGACAAAGTTTACTAACCTCTGACAAAATATAGCTGTGATAAATTGTTAGTATAGAATGAGCAACACAAACCAAAGTTCTATAAAAACTCAAGACCCAATTTTAGAAGAATCTGATCCAAACCCCTACCCTGTTATATTTTTCTCTTTGGCAAATTTCATGCATCCATTCTAAATCTACAGAATTACGTTTTTCTTCTTTCGAAATCATAAATATTATATTTGTCCTTCTAAAACATGTAAAATCTCACGTTTATCCTTTTAAAAACTTCAATACTACATTTCTTTCTCCAAAATTAACAAATATCTTACCCTCTAAATTTGAAGATACTCGCTTTTAACCTTACGAAATCTAAAAGACTAAAACTATATATTGTTCCCTTTGTAAAAAAAATATAAATTCCATCTTAATACTTTTAAAACATAAAATGTCTCCTACCAAATTATCTTTTACTCTCACTCTCATTCTAAATAAAACTGCATTAAACAAGCTACAAAATAATACTCCACCTTTTTTCATTTTGTCAATCTCGAACGCAAAATTTGAAAACTACGCATTGCAAGTCCTATTTTTGATTTGTTTACTCTTCCATCTTTACATTTCTTTATTGTGTTTTGCACTACTAGATGAAAAAGAGATGGAGATAGAGGAGCGATAATCAGATCAGACATCAACCCTACTTCGAATCAACAATATATAGATCAATCGGATCTGTTTTTTCAATTCAATCATTCGATATAGTCCGATTTCAATAACACTGATTGTGATTTATGTAAACTGTGGAACAAATTCCAGCGACGAGAAACACGTCATCACCGATTTTTGTCACGGCTGCTTGATTTTGCGAAGGCAGACAAAATTCCTACTGTCAAAAGCACAGTTTGTCTTCGGCCTCCTTTTCAGAAAGTGTCGACAAATTCTTTCTTGCATATACATCAATGTAGGTGCACCAATAATCTTATCGTAAAGTCTCTTTACACTGTAGGTCACTAGGAATCTCTGCATCCAATAAAAACTTGCCAGCTCAGATGTTACCACGTGGTGACACACGGTCATTGCCAACTCGGCCAGGCTCCTCTACACTTATTTTCGGTAGAATACAATAGAATTGAAAATCCTCTTTTGGAACTTGTGTGAGCTGTTACCACATATCTTTTCTCGTGAAAAAGATATAATCTAATTATACCAAATGTTATATGTGAAATAAAGATTTAGAAATCTATATATATCATGAGGAGGGTTCAAATGCACCATTATTTTTGTGCTCTAATATGTTCCACATTCTTTATCTCTATTTTCAAAGTCCGAACAGTCGATCTGAACCGCTCAACATGATCTTCATAATAAAATATGCTTGGATACCAAATTTTATATTTTTTAGAATTTTTTTACTATTTTTTTAGATAGGTACAAAATTATTTTTTTAAGGAGATTCTGGACCATCCGATAAAGTGATATTGTACCTATCTAAAAAAATAGTAAAAAAATTCTAAAAAATATAAAATTTGGTCTCCAAACATATTTTATTATGAAGATCATGTTGAACGGTTCGGATCGACTGTTCGGATTTTGAAAATAAAATAAAGAATGTGGAGTATATTGGAGCACAAAAATAATGATGCATTTAAACCCTCCTCATATATCATATCATCTTATATTGATGAAATTGAGGGATTCTTCATTCTTTTTTTCTTTAAAGAGGCTAATTGCCACTGCTGAAACAAAATAATTACATCAACCAGTTTATCATAGAGGGATTCTACATTCTATGGTCTATTAAAAAAGATTCAATCCACTAGCAGTCGGATCGACGCCAAAACGCTTCAATCCACACTTGTCTGTCCGTTAAAAATAATCTAAATTTATTTCCAAAAAGCAATAATATACATTTTGGGTAAACTATGCCAAAAACGCCATCAAATATAGTCATAAAGGTAAGTGACAAAAACAAAAGCAAAGTTTCAGTTGTGGCAGGACTAAGCAAGGACTCTTGTTAGTCCAAACATTAATTGAAACTAACTAATAATTTTTTTAAACAAAAAAAATCCATATCATTAGTTTCTTTCTACTACACTTCTATTGGTGAAAATTTCTTGGCTTGAGATAAATAAGATATTAGCAATTTCATGCGCTGGATCAGCTTTTCGGATAAAGATATTAACAGTGTTGTTTTGACTTTACGCAACGTATAAGTCATATGCCTTTTTATTTTGATCCTTATTGTCCATGCGTTGTATGGAGCCAAAACAACACTGGCAATATCTTATCCGACTTTTCGGCACTTACAGTTGGGTTGAAAACTGAGAATTAATGCAATTTGCACTTGAGCTGAGTCGGCACCTTGATTAATAGTGACAAATATAGAGCAATGACTTTTCTGATATTACAAGTTTATAATTAAGCAAAATCTATTATTCTTAACTATCCCGTATGGAAGTATCAATACATAGTTAAGAACTTACTTGTAATGTTTTTTAGGTCGAATTCAAATATAATATAATGCATTGTAATATCTAATATGAATGGTGGGCAATTTACACATTACTATCTATTGAAATTAGTTGGATCATTTCAAACTAGTAACTATGCTACATCACTTTGGATAAGCTCAATTTGGCCCCACCAAGGACCAAACCACCTTTCAATTCCAAAGACTATGAAAAGGATCCATGAACTTGATGGGCCCCACCTTCCAGCTCTGCATTCCCCGTTTTTGCATTGGTTCCTCCATATATACAGTCCTACTTAAAGATCTTCACAGAAGCACTTCTCCATCAAACTTACTCCAATTAACTGATCTGATCAGCACCACCTATTCTTCCTTTCATCAATGGCTTGCATCAATTCTTTTCCCGGCACCTCCCCTAACATCTTACGTAGCCCGAGGCGCAGCAACACCATTTCATGTAGGCGGAATTGCCGCAAGTTGCTGAAGGCACCACTTGCATCGACCTTTTCATGTGGACCCAGGCTGGAGATGGATGAAAATCCTGAAGGGATCATCTCCGGCGAGTGGTCGGAGAATTTCTCACTTCTTAGTTATGATGATCTTCGTGCATATCTCGAGTCACAACGGATCAAATCTTCTCCTAAGGTGTAGAAACTAACTAAATCATCAGTCCTACGTACTTTTATCTTCAGTTGGTGTTGAAAATTGATCTTTCAGAAAAAAAAAATATATACCAGTTTAATTTTTTAGCCACAAACCATGACAGAACATGGTGTTATTTTTTCTCATTTCTTTTACTAATTAGGTTATGATAACTTGTCGTGTAATTGATGTTTCGACCTTTTTCGTGTGGTAGACGCAGGGTATAGCAGGAGTGAGTGAGGTCATGTCTACACCAGTACGCACTGCCAAGTCAGATCAGACACTGGAGGAGGTAGCGCATCACTTTGAAGCTGTCTCGACGCTTCCTGTGGTTGATGGGAACCTCATATGTATAGGGGTCATCTCCAAGAATGATCAGGACAAAGCATCTCATGGGGTCAGATCTCTCTCTCTCTCTCTCTCTCACACACACACACACACAACAAAACAAATCTACATGCTTACTGATCAAATGATTATTGGGTTATCAAAAACAACTTTTATTGTTTGTTGGCAGTTACAAACGAGGATTGGCGAAATGATGTCGTCTCCCGCCATTACTCTCTCAGAAGACAAAACAGTAATGGGTAAATGTTCTCTACAACAATTTGATGCCCCTGAAAATTAGCTCAACATGTACTAGAAAAATTTCCGTATCAAGAGTTATTAAATTGGTGATATGATATTGTTTATACAGATGCAGCAGCTCTGATGCTGAAGAGTAAGGTACACAGGATACCTGTAGTAAACAAGGAACGGAGGGTCATAGGTTGGTTAAGTCAAATCTTCAAATCTCTCTCTTTCTCGCTCTTTCCTTTCTTCCTCCTTTTCCTTTCTTTACTCTCATTTATCCAAGTATATTATATATAAACACCTTACCACCCCTGGCAACATAATTTAAATACAGCAACCAATTCTGGTAGTAAAGAGTGGACTTTTCCGGTGCCTCAAAAGAACCAAATTGAATCCAGAATACAATTATGGCATGCAGAAACAAAAGCAAACATTGAAAAATAATAAACTGGAATGAAAATCAAACTCAGACCAGCAAACATTCAAAAATGGTACCAGACCAATAAATATTTTTCTACGCATAAAAGGCTTGTATAATAGTAACTATATCAAACTAACAAACTAATAATTAAATTTCTATGATAGGAATCATTACTCGTAAGGATGTTCTTCAAGAGCTGGAAGCTTTGCTGAAATGATGAGGATGTAATATTCTGATGTCATTATGACGTGTTTTTGTATATACACTGGCCGACTTGAAAAGATATGTAAATAACAATGCGAATAAATAAGATTGTTCTTTTTTTATTTGTTTTTTTGCTTGAAAATCAAACAGTTATGAACAAGGGTGGATCCAGGATTTTCATGTGTGTGTGTTGGGGTAAGAAAATAGCGAATCGGGTTAAAACCCATTAGCTAATCGGATACTAGATAAAAACAATACTAACTTGTAATTTCCAATGCTCCAACTTATAATTTTCAATCCTCTAACTTCTAATCCTAATTATCAATCAAAATTCAAAGAATTTATTCTAATTTTAATTCTAAATTTAACCTAAATTACAAAGAAGGATTTCAGAGGGGGGCAAAAAAAAAATCCAAAGAAGACAAAAAGTCAATCCAGACCTATAAATTTCTATAAAAATTCAAAATCCATGTTCTCTTTGAGGTTTTGCATCCCAAACGAAACCATCATAAAAATTTGAGGGAATAACTAGTAACAGTACACATAACATGAAGAAAATATACAAAATGCTGAAAAACCCTAGGGGCATGTAAAGCCTAAAAAGAATTCCAAAATTGAAGCAAACTATTTTTTGTTATTCTTTGTCCACAAAGATGCCGACATTTTTATTAATATCCAAAGTTTAATACAAATTATTATTTATACCCAGAATCAGATCCAATATCGAAAAATGCCCAAACCGGTCAGAAAATGACCGGTTTACTCCTTCCCTAAGCCGGCCATTTTCTGGCCGGCTTAGTCATTTTTTTTTTTTTAAGAGACATTATGAAGAGAAAAAATAATGAAATCTAACACTGAAAATTTGAATTTTGTGTTTAAATTATTTGTTATATTACTTCTTTTGATTTATAATTAGCATATTTATACTAAAATACACTAGATTACTTAAAATTATGTTGAATTACACTATATTACAATAAATTATGTTGAATTACACTAAATTACGCTAAATTACGCTAAATTACAATAACTTCGCTAATTATGCTGAAATACGGTAAATTACGCTAAAATAGACCGATTTTGTGCCATCTTTCATGAATCATAAAAAATAGTAAAAAAATTCCGAAAATAGTAAAAACTGGTATTCTACAAGTTCATTATGTAACTAATTTACTGAACTACTTGGATTGAATAATAGAAATGAAAATCTTAATCGGAAACTTCAACTCAAGTTTTGAGGCTCTTCCCTTTGTTTTTTGACAATTCTGAATTTTGGAATCCGGCATCGCGGGTACGGACGCATGCGTATTTTCGCAAGCTTTCCGAAAAGTGGTCATTTGCTGAAATCGGACACTCGAGCGCCGTTTTATGACCGTTTGAAGTTTCGTCGTCGTTTTTCGCCTTTTCAGTGAAGATATCGTCCATATTCATATGTAATTTAGCGTAATTTACCGTATTTTAGCGTAATTCAACATAATTTATTGTAATATAGTATAATTCAATATAATTTCAAGTAATCTAGTGTATTTTAGCATAAATATGCTAATTATAAATCAAAAGAAGTAATCTAACAAATAATTTAAACATAAAATTCAAATTTTCAGTGTTAGATTTTATTATTTTTTCTCTTCGTAATGTCTCTTAAAAAAAAAAAAAAAAAACGACTAAACCGGCCAGAAAATGACCGGCTTAGGGAAGGAGTAAACTGGCCATTTTCTGGCCGGTTTGGGCATTTTTCGATATTAGATCCGATTCTGGGTATAAATAATAATTTGTATTAAACTTTGGATATTAATAAAAATGTCGGACAAAGATGTAACGATTGCTGTCTTCGTTTTCTTCAATCTTCACTAAATTTTCATAACTAAAGCAAACTGAACGTTATATGATATGGTGATCTGAAAGGAACTAGATCTATGTAACAATTTTAACATGTAGAGTTGGTCGTATAAAAGTTTTCCATCTGAATATTTACACCTCAAGTCAATAAAGGGCCTATTTAAATCATAAATCGTAAATTTTAAGTAGTGTAATCAAAATTTGGCAGTGACCTCGCTTGTCTGATCACCTTTTGAAGGTAGTTTTTCAATTTCTGACTGGTCAAAGCTGGTGGATTGACTGTCAGATACTACTTTTGTCTCCAGATTTGGAATTATAGGAGGTCTAGTGCGACGTGTGACAGTCATCTTCAACCCCTCGGTTGTGTGAATTGTGGCACCAGTTGTCATTTCCACCTATTCAGATTTATCAGCCATTATTAAATGTATATTAATCCCTTTTGAGCAAATAATATCAGACAATTGTACCATTTTGTTTACTTGTGCAAAAAGTAGCCATACACCTGCTGTATTAAGGCTACGAAAATATCATGACTTCCAAAAGTTGGAATATCAGATCCACCGCAAAAAACTAAGAAGCAATGTCAAGCGATGCTAATAGATTCAGTATTACAGTTTTGGAAGGGTAAATTCAGTACGAGGTTTCAAAAGTAAAATCAAATTATTGCCCACAAGAAATGTTTAATTAGCAAATGTTTACAAATTTATCACAGGAAAGAAAACATTAACAGAAACTTTTACTGTTTCTGTAGCTGTTGCCAAAAAAAAAATTGGGACTGGGACGTAAAGAGCAAATGGATAGGTTGGTGCATCTAGGGGTGTTCATTGGGTTAAAACCAAATTAAAATAGTCAAAACCAAAATTTAATTCGGTTTTCAAAAATATAACTGAACCAACCAAATGAAACTTGTCAACCGAATAACAACTTAACCCCAAGGTAAGTTTAAGTTTGGGTTGAACTGAAATAAAAGAGATTAACTTTTAGAAGGTCAAAACTCAATACATACACAAATACATTTAATAATCATATAAAAAATATGAATTATATATATAGTTGATGACATTACATACATTGTTCAATTCCATACAAAATATGTAGATGTTCTAAAATATCCAAACCAAAATATTAAGTTGTTGATATTAAATACATTATATATAAAGTATGGATTTGAATCATATAAAGTTTGGTCAGTTCGGTCTTTTCGGTTTTGAAAGATCTAAACCGAACCAAATATAAAAACCGAAGTAATTCAAAATTCAACCGAACTGATCCATTTAAATCGAAAAACCGAACCATTTAATCCAAACTTGTTCGGTTCGGTTGAAAATCAAATAAACCGGACCCAATGAACACCCCTAGGTGCATCCTTGATATTGACCAAACAAAAGAGAAAGAAGAACAAGAAATAAAGCAGGAGCATAAGGTTCCCAATTTTATAAGTATGATATAAATAGAATACGTACAGGTGGTGCATTAGGGGCTAATTGAAAGTCGAATCTTCTGACAAGCATTGCTGTAGCTACCACATTCTGTAGAAGAAGATAGTTAATGGCGGCAATTTGTTAATCAACTTATCATTAACTAAAAGGTCAATTAAAGTATGCTTAGTATATACATAATATAAAATAAAACTAAAACAAAACATTACTTCAAAAGTAGCAAACATATCACCAACACATTTCCTTGGCCCACCTCCAAACGGCAAGTAGCTGAGAAACATTGAAAAAAGAACAGAAAAAAAAAACAATTATAAGCAGCATGAAGCAGTTCTTAAACTAATCTAGTATTGCAATTTAACTATACGATGCAACAATTCTTAAACTAATCTAGTATTGCAATTTAGGCTGGTTGATAATGGTTTTAGTTTTGACTGTATGGCAAGCTTAACACAGAACAGGTAGCCAAGGCTAATTTTGTCCTAATGGGTAATAAATATGCAATTTATATTAAAAAAAATGCCAATAAAAG
This sequence comes from Carex littledalei, assembly GCA_011114355.1. Lineage (NCBI taxonomy): Eukaryota > Viridiplantae > Streptophyta > Magnoliopsida > Poales > Cyperaceae > Carex > Carex littledalei. Next base: position 17,737 of record SWLB01000061.1, on the reverse strand, counting down.
AACCAAAAAACAAAAAATGGGCTAAATCAGTTCCGATATCAGTTGGCAAAGACAGGTTCTTCATATGTTCTTATCTCTTATAGTTTACTTTTTTCTGTCAGAGGAAGATGAATTTTTTTAATATATTACAAGGGATAAAAGACGCATGTAAACCTGAAATTTTGATTGATTTCATTTGGATTGGGTCCATCTAGAGGCCACCTCTCAGGCTTGAATTTGTCAGCATCAGTCCAATTTTTGGGGCATCGATGGAGGTTCCATACAGATATGAATATGTCCTCTCCCCTATCACATCAACAATTTAAAAAATTACATTTATGATTTCACTTGTGTTGTTAAAGTAAATGTAATGGGTAAAAAGTGCACCAAAAGCGGGGACCTATTCTTTAACTTCTCCATTTGTAGAAACATTTATGGAAAAGGGCTCTGAGTACCTTTCACAATTTAAAATTCAAAACCAGAGCATTGTTCACTGAAACAAACAATAACAAAAAAAAAAAATAAGAAAATGATGAAAGCTCTTACTTTCCAATAGGGTAACCACCAAGCACATCATCTTCCATTGAACGCCTAATTAAGACTGGTGGTTGAGGGTACAATCTTAACGACTGCATAAATGTTTAAAAAATTCGAGCTTCAATTTAGTTGGTTACTGAAATTAATTCCAAACAAGACAAAATATTTTAAAAAGCGTTACTTCATTTATCACTCGAGTAGTATAGACGAGTTTCTTCACATCATCAATTGTTGGCATGCAATCCCCTAAAACTCTATCAACCTAAGAAAAGAATAATATTATTATCTGATTTCATGATTTTAAGTAGTTAAAAAGAAAAATATTTAACTAGGAGTCTTATTTTCATAAAATAAAATAATTACCTCCTCTTGGAGCTTGGCCATAACTTCTGGCTCCTGCACATAATAAATACGCAATGAGTGTATAACACTAAATTTGTCCTGCTTAGCAGCAGTACGTGGGCCCCTTTTTCGATAGTATCAAGTTGACCACCACTCTAGTCCCAATTATGTTGGTTTTCTATCGCTAAACTGAATTGTTACACAGCTAACTAGGGCTATCGAGAATGCACTTGATTCTTTGAAAGCCAGAAAAAAAATTGCAGCATTGATACCTTTGAAAGAAGATAAAAGGTCCATGTTAAGACAGCAGCTGATGTTTCGTGACCTGCTATAAGCATAGTCATTAAATCATCTCTCAGCTGTTTGCTAGAAACCTACAAATGAACAGAAAGTTACATTCTGCTTCAGAAGGAAAAAATTAATGAATTATGTTAGAAGTAGAAAGGGTGAGGCTATGGTAATATGAATAGGGCAAATTAGTTCATACAATGGATCAATAACTTCATTTTCAAAGTCCAAACAGTCGATCTGAACTGTTCAACATGTAGAAAATCATGTATACTAAATTTACATTTTTTAGTTTTTTTACTATTTTTTTAGACATGTAGAAAATCACTACTTTTGAATGGTCTACAATCTTTAGATCAAGTGATTTTCTACTTATCTAAAAAAATAGTAAAAAAATTCTAAAAAATGTAAAATTTGATCTACAAGTACATATTCATATGAAGATCATGTTGAACGGTTCGGACCGACTGTTTGGACTTTCAAAATGGAGATATTGATCCATAGTACGGACCAATATGCGCTATGCATAGTAGAAAAGAGTAACGCGTACATCATCACCAGAAGCCAAGAGAAAGTGGAGAATGCTGGGGTCTTGCTCATTCATGTATTCCTCATGAAATTGCAAATCCTCTTGCTCTACCATTTTCTACAATTGCATGACAACAAAATACAAAAGGAAATCAACCAAACGATGATGCTAATTTACAGTCAGGAAGATGAGATATCAATGTTATGTTCTTTCTTTTTTTTTCTTTTTTTTAACTAGTTCCAAAAAAGCCAACCTATACTCATGTCAAGCAAATCAATTTAGAAAGAAGAAATTTTGCAAATCACACCCTACAGTCATTAGCAATTGCAACTAACACTCAATACAGTTCAAGTCATTCGCAAATTTACCAAATTGTTAGATCTGTGTGTTGAAAATATTGTGGTCACTTCTAACAAGATTTGGCTTTACCCATGCCCATGTTTAAAAGAAAGAAAAAACAAGGCAGATTTAGATATCAGATAGCTTGCACGAACTTGGTTATGATGCCAGATGTGGGGTTTTTCTTTATACATCTCATTTTGAGTTGATATGAAAAGCTCTGGGGCAATTAAGTTATCTTTTGTATTTTTTTAATTTTATTGGTTCTGCTCTTTGTTTCGCTGCAATAGTAGTAGACAACATTTATGCTTATTAAAATATCACAACATATTAACCATATTTTTGCAGAAACTCAAAAAACGAAAAACCCACACATACAAGTTACTCACACACAACTTACATGTAAAATAAGAGCGTCTTACCTTGCAAATGCCGATTAGGTCATCCAATGTATCATTAATTAACTTTAGAGCTTCATTTACTTTTCTCTGACGAGGGGATATGTCTTTCCATATGGGAATTTCCCATACAGGAATAGGTGCTGTACTTCTCATCTCAGCTTCTCTCAAGACAATGTATACTGCCTAATCACAGAAGGATAAGAGAAAATAAATTGAAGAGGACACAATGGTACAGCATCACTCTACCACAATATTGAACATTTTGCATTTTATTTTGTTAGATTGCCAGTAAAGAACAGAATTAGACAACATCTCTTAACTGAAGCTTAATAGCCTAAACTTCTCTGAATATTGTTGGAACCTTAATAACCTAAACTTCTCTGAATATTGTAAAATAAATAAATAAATGAATAACTACCTCAACAATTCCGTTGTCATGCGTCAAGGAATCAAAATCATAATTAAAAACTGCCTTGCCAATAACATCTAATGTCAACCTTGAAAACAGTGATTCCATTTCCACATCTTCTCCATCTAATGCTGCTTTCTCTAAATTTCCACAGAGCTTACATGAAGCTTCACTAAAGAGGCTAATCATGGCAGCCACGTACTGCACTTCAAAATGAGAAAATAATTTGAAAAAAATAATTCTTTGACAAGCAAGGAACAACAAACAAAGTCCTACATAAATCCATAGGGCAAATTTGTAATTTCTTGACATCTGTTGAATATGAATATTTTCAAGATTTAAAAGTTTTGATCCTGAACATATCAATTCTTGTGTTTTCCAAGTTTTCATAAGTGGAAAGACTAATCGTATAAATTTGATCAACATGGAGTTTAGCAAAGCAAGTATATTATTACCTTCTGATGTAAAGCAGGAACAATTGCACGCCTCCTGACACGCCAAATCTCACCGTCAGCTGGGATCAATCCCTTCCCCATCACAAAATCCAATATTTCTGCTAAAATCCCCTGCACTCACCTTAATCAATTATCCCTAAAATATACTAGTGTATGCATTCTCAAATTACAACATTAGAAATTAGGAATATAGCTAGAGGTCATCAAACCTTAGAATAAGCTTTGGAGTTGTCTCTCAGAATGTGCTTAGCAATTGCTGGATCCGAAACTATGAGAAAGGACTACAAGAGAGAGAAAAAAATTATATATAGCATAACATCAGGACCAAAGTGTGAATTATCAAAGTTCATACCAAGAATTAATGTGTTGGGCCATGGTCAATACTAATTTATAGATATGAGTAGAACTAGGGTGTTCCTAAGCTCACCATGCCGCTTGGTGAGTTTAATGCCAAAACCTATCGAATTAATTTCAAACGACAAATCCAAATCGTTGAAACTGATATACTTTACAGGTGATGCATTTACATGCAAAATTTATAAATTTTCGATTTAATTTAGTATAAAATCAAGTAGTAAAAAAATTATGAAAAATGAATGCATTGAAATGAATTTAAAAACCTTCTTATTTGACCGATTGATTTAATACTAAATTAAATCCAAAATTTATAAATTTTGCGTATAAACGTATCACTCGTGAAGTATATTGGTTTCAAACTTTCAATGAATATTTATAAGAACACCCTAGTTTTGCTCGTTAGATATTGCTATCATGACCTCATATACCAGCAATGACCTTTTATTCACAACTCATCTTGTTTAATTTATGCTTGGAGGTGCCAGTACATTGAGCTGGTTTTTATGCAGCCTGAATTACTGGCACAGGATTCTTCTCTACCAGCACACATGGCCAGCTTTGTTCTTCAAATCAGCTTAGAAAATAAAAATTGTGCAAAATAATACCTTGGGGCCAAATACGAGGCGAAAGATGCCACCATAGGTTAGAAAGAGATCATAGAGAGGGAGAAAGAAAGCTTGGCCTCCTACTGCCGCTAATGAACCTCTTGCTCGAGGTATTTCCGGGCCCCGCTGGGCCTTATCCTCACCGGTTAATCTTGAGAAGAGGCCCCCCACTGTTCGCACAAGAGAAACCCATCTTTTGTTGAAACAACAAGAGATTGGAGAAAATAAACAAATGAATGAATGAACTAATCTCTCTTGGAAAGTAATTTACAGAATATCCTAACTTCTGACATTCCTAACAATCTTAAACAACATATATAGTTAAAATAAAAGGTGGGGTCAAATTCTGCATATTTGTTCAAGGGAATGATTAACACACCAAATGATTTTGTTACTTCCATTTTGACTTGGCCAATCTATCTTGGTGTAGAATGATCATTTTGACTTCCATTTTTTTATTATTTTTCAAATACGCAGGTGCAAGAAATATAAAACTTTACAGGATATTTGTAATGGTTGAGATAATCACGTGGTTTATAAGGGTGATTAGACTAAATTTTGGAAGGATAAATGGCTTCATGAGCATTCTCTATGTACAATTTTCCCAGACTCCATTTGCTCTGACTCTTGAGTTGATAGTACAGCAAGCTTGGCAGTATAATCAGGTGCATTGCAATTTAGTAGACAAATAACTGGCTGGTTGACTAGTTGTGTACGATTACAATAATTTACTTGATCTGGTGCATGATAAGGGTCAGTTGACAAATAGTGCACATCAGACTGTTTGGAGATGAGAAGCCTCTGGTAAATTTACTGTTGAGTCCTTATATGATTGGTTGAGTTTTGGGGAGAGGGAGTAATTAGTTATAATTACAAATATCTTTGGTGTTTGCCTACACCTCTCAAGATCAAGGCTTTGATAATGTGATGTTGGTGCAGCTTATCAGCTCCTTTTTAGCAATGGTTTTTGAAATTTAACAAACTTTATGCCTGGTTACTCTCATATGTAAACTGGTTTGTGTTTGCTTCTAGTATGGAAACTGGTTGCAAGTTTGCTGCTTGTTAAAAAAAAAAAAATCATACTTCAAAACCTTTTTTAATAATTATGCTATTAAAACTCCCGATAAGTTTTTGCTGGTTATTGGTTCGTTACGCCATCTTATTTAATTTATTAAAGAGTATTACGAAATTACTTGGATATTATAAAACAAAATAACCCAATCCAAAGAAAAAATTATCTGGAGGCAGAATGAGCTAAAATCTTGACTCAAAAACATATAATTAAATTTATTACCTACATCGACTGATATATGAATTGAATCCACATGAGACCCAAAAAAAAAGAATGAAATTACCCTGATTCTGGCACAGTGAACTCGCCAGACGCAATTCGAGCCGCAAGCTCAGCGCGGCGCTTTTCCTCAAGGATCCGCTCAGAGTCTTTGTCAGTGGGGCCCGATGGCCGGCCGTTGGAAGAGGCGGAGCACCTAAGCGGAGACCAGCGATGGTGTTGGTTTTGGATTCTTAAAGGAGGGACAGAATTACTCAAGGAAAAGAGGGAAGTAGAAGAAATGTGACCGTTGTGGGATGGGATTTGTAGGTGGATAAGTGGAGAAGTTGCCATGGAAGCAGATCCTTCTTTTTATCACTCTCACTGAGTGAAGGAGAAGGCCGGAAGAGTTGACGTGCAACAAAAGCGTTTTATCTCTTCCTTAGGTTTTGCGCCATCGCGCAGTCGCTTAAGAAGTGAATTCTGATTCTTTGTGCTGTTTTCTTCTTGCTGTCAGTGGTGTGAGTTACTGCAGATAGGACCAACCGCTATATTATTTGGACTATGCATGGGGTCCGCCTGTTAAGTTAAATGGGCCTGGCCGCCTGGGTTCGGTTGAGAACAAACGGTACGGAGGATTTGGATTCCTGCAGGAGACCGACGAGTGCGTAGATATCTCATATTTTGGGTGACCAACGTGTCCTGTGCCTATTCGGGAGACCGACGAGTGCGTAGATATCTCATATTTTGCGTGAACAACATGTCCTGTGCCTATTCGGGGATAGCGCAGGAGCCAGTATTATTGAGCTTTTCGTGCAGACCGTATTTGAATGTTTGAGATTTTTAAATAAGTCACGCAAAATATGATCGTATTTGAATGTTTGAGATTTTTCAAATAAGTCACGCAAAATATGAGATATGTCATAGGATGCGAATTCGAGACCGACCTGGGTAGAGTAGGGCTAGCTAAAATTACTCAAACTCGTAACTCGCTCATTTACAGCTCGCTTTAACTCGCTCATTTACAACTTGAGTCAGTTCCAATTCGAGTTAGTTGACTCGTTTAATAAATGAGCTGAGTTTGAGCTTACCCCAACTCGCTCATTTATAACTCGAGTTACATAGCATTGGTCACAATAAATCCCATAAATTGTTTTTATTAAGCTGTTATATGAAAAATTACTGGTGCTTATATACTAAGTTGAATAAAAAATTGTTAATGCTTATGTACTATTGTTGTATGAAAAATTACTGGATACTGATAAATTATTTTACTAGTAGTATATAATTAACTGGTTAAACGAGTTATAAACGAGTTGTGAGCCAACTCGAGTTGATAACGAGCTGAGTTCGAGTTTGCTCTACAACTCGTTATTACCATCCCAACTCGAGTTGACTCGCTCATTTATTTAATGAGCTAAATTCGAGTTGGGGGCAACTCGCTCAAACTCGGCTCATTTACAGCCCTAGGCAGGAGTGCGTATCCTCTGAGATATCTCATATTTTGCGTGACCGACGTGTTCGGTGTCTATTCGGGATAACGCAGGGCTTAGTATTATTTGAGCTTTGAGATCTGCATAACTTATTTGAACGGTTGAGATTTTTCAACAAGTCATGCAAAATATGAGATATTTCAGAGGATGCGAATTCCCTGGGCAGTTTTATGAGCTGGACATTCGGTAAAGAAGAGTCCTTATCATTCGCATTAACTCAAAATAGCATTTTTTTTTAGTTAATGCATTCATTTTAAACGGAGTTAATCCAGCTCCATCCGTCTCTAACTCAGGGTTCTTTAATATTAATATGGATTTAGTTTGTATGGATTGTAAAACAGATCAGACGGTCTAAATACATTAACTCAAAAGATTTTTTTTTAAGTTAATGCAGAGGATACGAATTCGGTAAAGAATGGGGAACTGACCAAATCCTTTGCCTAGCAGAAAATTCTGCTCACTTTTAAATTTAGTCAATATTTAATTGACACATGACATTCATCTTTTATTTCATTAATGAGAATCTTTTCATTTAATTAATTTATTATGAATCTTTTTTTTCTTTTCTCTTTTTATTTAATGAGAATCGTTTTCGGTTTTTCTTTTTAAGTCAGCTATTTAATTTTTATTTATTTAATTCGATGGAGTCAGTATGACTGTATGAGTATGATGTATTCGCCATTACGTAAGGTACTAAGTACCAGTTCATTATTTTTGGGATAGATATTGTTATACTGTTGTTTAAGGCGAATAATTAAGTAATTTAAGCATTTGTCAATCATGCCACTGAGGTTTCAATTTTTAATGTTTTTAACTTTGAATGCTCTCATCTCACTCATATTCACTGATTTCATAAAAGAAGGATTACTATGTCTTGATCATGAAATTTAAATTTCTGACAATGTGTATAAATCAAATAGCTTGATAATTGCCCTCCAAATAAATTCCCGAACTCGTTCCCCAAGTATTTAATGTCTAACTTCCATTTTCAGTGCTCATATCTAAACTTTTAAAAGTCTCTTTGTAACCTTTTAGAATGCTACTCACAAGTTTTTAAACCTCTATCTACAAACCTTTAAATCTTAAATCTAGATAGTTATAATTCCTAACTATTTTTGTCTTCAAACCAAAAAAAAGATTCCTTTCACCTACTTTTTTTCTGATCATTCTCGTTCATTTTTCCGACGATCCGTGATGAATTTTGCGAATCTAAAAATACGAACGTTTTCTACTTAATTTTCTCTTTCAAATGAGATACATGCAGAAATACTTTTGAATTATTTTCAAGTCGTTATTTTTTTTAAGTAAAGTCCATGAGCACTGTAAATTCTCAAGTTTTTAAACCTCAGTCTATAACCTTTTAAACCTGACATGGAAACTATTTAAATGCTTGACACAACTACTTTAAAGGGTTGTAGACAGAGGTTTAAAGGCTTGTGAAGCAAAATAAAAAAATAAAAAAAACTGAAAGTTAAGGATTGCACACAAAAGTTTAAATGCTTGACACGAGTATTTTAAACAGTTGTAGATAGAAGTTTAAATGTTTGACACAAGTACATTAAAAGATTGTAGGCAGAGGTTTAAAAGGTTGATTGCAGTATTTTAAATGCTTGAGTGTACTACTTTAAACGCATGATACTATATGATTGACATCAGAGATTTAAATGCTTGAACATAGTAGTTTAAATGATAGACATCATGTACCTGTTCGGCAGGACTCTAAGGAGCTCCTTAACGTCTTAATCCATCTTAATCTCAACGAACAGCCCTTCCTTAGAGAAGCTTAAGCAGGCCTCCTTAGCGCAAAATCTTAAGGCACCCTCCCCCTCTCCTTAAGAATCTGGCCTCCTTTGTCGTTCCTTAAGCCCAAATTATGTTGTTTTCGGACAAATTTCTCCTCAAAAAGTTAGAGCTCCTTAGCAACCCTCGTCCTTTTTATTCTCCTTCTCTCCTGTTGGGAGAACAATTCCCAAGACGAGGGAAAGAAAAAACTCCTCCCCGTGTTGCCGATGATCAAGTAACCGGCAGTTCAATCCGACAACAGTGTGACGTTCTCCTTGAGACACTCTTTTCATTGACATCTTATTTGCCCATCTCTTCTCTTCTAAAGTATTCTGAGTCAGATCGAGAGAGGAAGGAAACAAGTTTACGGAGGAGCAAGGTCGTGGTCGGCACTCTTGTCACCTTCTTCGGGGCCGATACTCCTTCCCATTTTTTCATTAGAGCAGTTCCCGGTATTTAAAACAACTCCTTTTGATTCTTTCGTTTTTTTTTTGTGATGCTTCAAGCGATGAGCTTTTTCCATCTGATGTGATTGAATATTGTCGATCCTTCTCTGATTGATTAATTCTTTGTGAGGGATTGATATGTGAATTAATTTAATATCAAGAACCCCTTCCATACCCGGGCAATGAATTGACTTGATTTCGCAAACGTTTCTTTCAACTTTCCAGCACCTGGACTTGATTTTTTCAACTAGGGCTATTTTTGGGTATTTCTTCAACTTTCCATCTACACCGGTTAATTACCCACCTGAACCAATTATTGGTTGTTTTTTGCTTCTTAATTTTGGGTTTGATAAACTAATTTGATAAGTTAATTTGCTAATTTGCTGGTACAAGTGTTCTTGATTGTTGATGTTAGTATCAGTGAAGAAAAAATGTACCAGTGAAGAGCAAAAGAGAAAACATTATTTATCCATATTCTTCATAGATGTTAGAACATCTAGGAAATACGAAATAGAGTATTCATTTATTTATTGGGATATGTAGTTGGATTGGCAAAAAAGTGTAGAAAGGAAATAAATTTTATTTTCTGTTAGAACATTTTATTTTCTTTTCCATGTATTCATAAATTTTAAACTGATATTATGTTAATGGGTCAGGATGCAATTTCATCGATAATTTTGATAAATTTTATTTTGTGAATTTATGAATTGTTTTGATAGCTCTAAAGACCTAAACAGTTAAAATGTGGAGGAATGGGTTTTTAGGTCTATACACACTATAATATATATCTTATTGTACCAAGTCTTCATTCTTAATCCTAGTACTTTACCGAACAAGACTCCTTAGCAAAGATTAAATTCTTAATCCTCTCACCTTTAAGGAAGGCTGCCGAACAGCTCCCAGAGATTTAAATGGTTGTAGACTGAGATTTAAAGTGCTCATGGATTTTACTTAAAAAAAAAAAAACTTAAAAATAACTCAAAAATATTTTTTCATGGATCTCATTTGAAAGAGAAAATTGAGTAGAAAACATTAGTATTTTTAGATTCGCAAAATTCATCACGGATTGTCGGGAAAGTGGACGAGAATGATCAGAGAAAAAAAATGGGTGAAAGGAATATTTTCCTTTTTGGCTTGAAGACAAAAGTAGTTATGAATTAAAACTACTCAGATTTAAAATTTAAATGCTTCCAGATAGAGTTTTAAAAGCTTGCGAGTAGCATTGTAAAATGTTATAAACAGAACTTTAAAAACTTGAATATGAGCGCTGAAAATGGAGGTTAGATAAAATTAAGGTTTTTTAGTTAAACTAGTTTTGGGATGCACTCGGGTATGGCTCAGGGGGCCAAAATATTTCCCTAAATTAAATTCACATAACAGACCTGAAAGTTCTTATATAATTTTAATTGTGCATAGATAAAAACTGAATGAAATATGTGGATTAAACTAGTCTAAGTTTTGAATGTTATCAAAAGATTGGGTAAATTTCACCGGATGTCACTAAACTTTGTCTTTTGTCATGAATTGGTCAGTTAAGTTTGATTTGTCTCAATTAAGTCACTCTATAACTTTTCCGTCCAAAATGCTAACGGAATATTCTCATTCCGTTAATATTTTTGACGGAATATGCTCATTCTGTTAGTATTTTGAACGAAATGAGCATATTCCGTTAGCATTTTGGACGGAATGGACATATTATGTTAGTATTTTGGATGGAAAAATTATAAAATGATTTGATTAAAACAAATGAAGAGTTTAGTAACTTAATTGGAACAAATCAAACTTAAGTGACCAATTTGTGACAAAAACACAGTTCAGTAACCTCCAACAAATTTTACCCTCAAAAGATTTATATCAAAATTTAATAAAATAATAGAAGAAGAGAGATGCACTGATTTGACAATGACATTCGCTCTTTTGAACTTGTGTAAGTTCTGCTCATCAGCAAGTTATTTTTTTTATTAAATCTGAAATGGAAGAAGGTGAAGAAACTTACGAAAGAGGAAAAGAAAGATAACAATAAATTAATTAAATGAAAAGATCATCATTAATGAGATAAAAGATGCATGTTATGTGTTAATTACATTGGTTAAATTTAATGGTGGACATAATTTTCCTGCTTACATGTGGCAGAGGATTCCGTTCCAAAAAATGGAGGCGTGCTAAGCATGTTAGATGAATTGTTCGCATTTCGTATATTTTATATATTTCGTATAGTACACAAATGTCCGGTGTTGCGTTGACGTATTCGAGCGAAAATAAATAAATTGTGTATTGGACTTGAACAATTTTTTTTCTGAGCGAGCAAAATTATTATCCATAAAAAACATTTGTTTAGAAATAGGAACAGTTAAGTAGATAATAATAACAGTTAAGTAGATAAAACATTTCTCTGAGCGAACATTTGTTTAGATGTACTATGTATATCGGAATTTGGTGCAACTTTTAAGACTACACAAATGTTTATTTTAAAAAGAAAATCAGAACTTATTAACTAACAAACTCGGTATCTTTAGATAATTTAAAAAATAGAAATATAATACAGTACTATTATATTTTTAGATTTATGAAAAGAGTTATATCATCAACTTTATATATTAGCCTACTAATGAGCTGGACCAGCTCATGAGCAAATGGGTTGAACAACTCAATAAATTATATCGAGCTGGGTCTAAATTAAATAAAGTCCAAACTTAGCTTGGATTCGAATTTTATCACTCGAATAGGGTCGAGTAGCTCGTCGAGCTAACTAAAATTTTGTTGGAACTCTCTCTATCTCTCGTCTCGTCTCTCTCCTCTTCCCGTCTTTTGCCAATTTGCCCTCACCTCGCTAGGGCTCGCTATGTTGCTCTCGGGTACGCTTCGCCGCTCTCAACTCATCTGCTCTCTTGCTCCATTGCTTTTAGGTTGCACAGATAATATCTACGAACCTAGTAATTTGATCTGGAATTTTTTTCGAAAAAGTGGCATTTGGATTATTTTTTTTAAAAGATGGTAAGAAAAAAAAATTGAATGTATTGTTTCCGTTCTTTTATTTATTGTGTGCTATATATGTGTGTATTCATTAATATATTATCAGGGGCGGACACATAGTTCAAGTTAAAGAGGGCTAAGTCATCCCTACGGATTGAAACATTTCATTTTTGTCCTTTAAATTTTTTAATTTATACAAAAAATATTACTATTAACCCCTCATAATATAATACTACACAACTTATTAATCTAGTCCCCCTCCCCTCCTCCCACCATCTCAATTTTCTAGTTCCGCCCCTGTATATCATATCAAAAATGTTGCAGCCATGTAAATTTATCTTTCTTCTTTGTATATACACTAGTAGATACACATGAAATAATATATAAAAAATACAGTTTTTGGATTGTATTTGGCCAATAATAATTCTGAATGAGCTGCATCTTTCATTATATATTACTGTATATTATTATTATTATTATTATTATTATAATTAAAAAATTCATATTATTAGAATTCACGATTTGAATGCTTGCTAGACATAACAATTGCATGAGTGATCTAAATATTCATGAATTCGGCCTTCATCCTCAGAGTATGAGTATGATCATAAATTTATAGGAACTTGTGCATTTTATGCAGTAAATCTGGTTTTATTTTCTTATGATATTATTTGAATTACTAACTTATCACTTTAGATTGGAGAAAATTAAAAATTAGATAAAAAAACAATATGTATTTTAGGGTCAAAAATATTACTCAATTAAAAAACAAAAATAAAACAAGAACATTCATCCCCCGCATTCAGCTATGTATGCATGTATTCATAAAAATATTTTGTAATATTTAGGACTATGTACTAGATTTGATAATTGTTGTGTTATATGAAAATATTTTTCTTTAAAGTACCTTACTTATTTTTTAAGTTAAAATATTTTTTAGTTTATGCATTCGTTAATTAATATAAGTTCTCTGGTTCATGCATTGGTATGATTATTAATCTTTAAATTAACTTATTATTATTTTATTATTAATATTAATATAATATTTTTCTAATGTGATAGATTACATATGAAAGAATATTAAAAACCAATTAGTCACTAAAGCAGAAAATAATTATAACCCGCAATGTATTTATACTTCTATTAATCTCACGTCTCAATTCACCATAATTTTTCTTTTTTCAGTTGCAAATGTAATTTTTTTTAATTAGCACATCGGAATTTATTAATTTTACCTTTTCTTGGTTTCATTGAATTTACTTTAATGAAATTTTGTCATTTACTTTTTATGGATTACTCTCGGCAGGAATCAATACTGACGTGTAGCGAGCTGTTTAAATACTAATATTTAAAACTTGTTGACAACAATTTGAGCAAAAACTTAGAGCAAATTAATAGTCCATGACCATAACATCAAACTCATCTTTATTTTTTATTTTTCATTATTTTAATATGGTGTGGTGCATATATAATCACATGAAAAAATATTGTTAATAATACACGTGTGGTGTTTATCAAGGGTAAATATTTTATTTTTAAATGCCCTCCAAAAATTGAAATATATATCATCGATACATTTCTAGCTTCCTTGAGAATATTAAGAAAAATTATAAGTTTGATATTTCATCATTTTCTGTTGTCTGTATGATGATAATATTTTTTTTTCTCAAATGTGTTTATTTAATTGTGATTTTGTATCATAATCCTTATTTAATGGTACTTAAAAAATATTTAGATGGTGGCAAACATCAACTCTCGTGAGTCTGAATTTAAAATTGCCTATGAAGATGTCAATAAAATTACTTACTGCATGTGTTATATGGAAATATTTTTTAAAAATACTTTACTTGCTAGATGGAACATGATTAAATTTCGGAAAAGAGAAGAGAGAAATTTCATGTGGTCATCCGTGTAGTAGAAGGTCTATAAAATGAGTACCGAATGGCAGTCCCTCAAATGTAAAAAAAATAAATAACGAAAATTTTACATATAAAACATGACACATCAAAACAAAGCATAAATAATTAAAATAATGAATAATTACTTGTCAGTTGTCACAATCTTGTAATAATATTTTGTACAGACACAAGCCAGCATCATAGAGCCTTTTCATTTCTATTTGATTCCCGCCGCAAACTTTTTTACATTATAAAAAAATATTTAGAAACAATAATATTAACAACTCATAATAAGAAAAAAAAAATGTGTACAACACTTAATTGTAGCAATATTTCCCTGTACCATTTATTGAATTGAGAGATATATATTATATGTCCAACTGAATATTATTAATACTCCAGCTTCAGCTACGAAACAAATATGTTACATTAATTTGATTGAAATGTTGTGACAAGTCAGGGGCACTATCGATGAACATTACGAAAGCAATAAACAAGTTTTCTATTTGTAATTTTGTAGAAAATATTTCCAAATTTAAAATCAAAATGTTATTTGCAAACTATTTGCAAATTATTTGAACAAATATAAATGTTTCAACCATAATTCAAATATAATGGACATTAAATCGGAGAGTCAATGATATTTAAATTTCAGTCGCAGTTGATATTAGTTTAGACATTATATTTTGTTATACTATGAATTATTATATAATGAACAATTTTGTGTTAATTTTAAGCTGAAGTTAATCTAAACGGAAGGGATCAGCTGATAATAAATTATCTTGATATATTTGAAGATTAAAAAAATAAAGATAAACTTTAAATTTAATATTATAAGTATAATTTATATTATAAATGTAACATACCGATAAAAATCATAAGACTTAGTTCATGTTTTATACAAGTAATTAAATATTATTATGATTATTATTGTATTATCAACTATACTCAAAGTCTCTAATTGTTTGAGTATTTAATTAGTGACAAATAAATTCTGCAAATAATATTATTGAGAAATAATTCCACTTCAAATTTAATAAAATGTCTATATTAGAAGTAAATATTTCTGATTTTTTGTGGACTGAACTAGAAAGGTTTACGGTATAAAAAAAATTGAAACGGTATGGACATCCTTTCTATGTTATGAGATTTTCAGGAAACGACTTTATTTTTTTATTTTTAAACGCTACAGATAAAAAAAAAAAAAAAATCAGGAATGGACAGTGTGATGAAATGGAACTGCAGTCCAATACAGCTGAAGAGGAGACCAAAGACCGCAGAGCTGTGCATGTACATTTACACCTTGTTTGGATGTGGATGGAGAGTAGAGGTAGGGAGAAGAGTGAAAAATAGAAGGAAATAGAATAGAATAAAAAGAAAAATTATTATATTTAATCTTTTTATGTTTGAATAATTAATAAATGAAAATAATTTTTTTTTTTCTGTCTTACTTTTTGTTTGATTAATTAAAATTTAGAAGATTAATACGAAATTCGATGACTGCTGTACGTTTGTGACAAATAAACTTGGATGAAAATTATATAGTAAGATATATAGTTGGACATTTGTGTCATTTTCTCTGAGAATATTTGCAACAATTTATTTTCTTTTTCGTTACACCTCAAATTAGAAGAGATATCAATTCTATTAATTATAATAATGTAATGTTAAACATTTTCCCTCATGTACTCTTCACATCCAATATATATTAATCATGTTTCTTTGTTTACTGTACAGAGCTTTCAACCAAATATCACTCAATTGATATTTATAAAGTAAAGATTTTTAACATAGCATATTGATTATATGCAGTATAAATTATGAGGAGGGTTCAAATGTCTTCATTTTTTGTGTCTCCGTCATGTTTCTATTTTTAAAAACTTTAATAACTCAAAATTTAAAACTTAAAAGTCAAAATAAAATCGTTGGATATGATCTACATTATTTTATCTATGTGCTCATAAAAAAATGCACATTTTGATTTTGTTTTTATGTGAATCAATAAGTTGAAAAATCAACTTTAGTACGTTTTTTACAAGCTCTTGATGACAACCAAAACAAAATTGAAATGTGATAATTTTTCACATGTGCATAGATAAAATGATGTAAATCATATTCAACGGTTTTATTTTGACTTTTAAGTTTTAAATTTTGAGTTATTAAAGTTTTTTAAAATGGAGGCATGGTGGAGGCATTTGAACCCGACATTTTTATTAATATCCAAAGTTTAATGGAAATAATTAATATGCCCAGATTCCCTGAGTATTTATAAAAATACCCCTATCGGCCATTTTCTGGCCGGTACCCTATTTATTTGCCTACCGGCCATTAAATGGCCGGTACCCTTAATTTTTTTTAGAGACACTATGAAGAGCAAGATGCTGAAATCTAACACTAAAAATTCGAATTTTTAGTTTAAATTATTGGTTAGATTACTTCTTTTGATGTATAATTAGCATATTTATACTAAAATACGCTAAATTACTTGAAATTATGTTAAATTACGCTGAATTACACTAAATTACATTAAATTACGCTAAATTACGGTGCATCATCGATGTTTTATTAGCCTTAGCATTGGCAACTAAGTAGAGTAGTGCTAAAAAAATATTGGTACGTCGCTGATGTTTTTGTAATGAAACATCGATATTTTATTAGCCTTAGTATTGGCAATTAAGCAGGATAATGCTAAAAAATATCAGTGTGTCGCCGATGTTTTTGTAATGAAACATCGATGCATCATCGATTTTTTTGCATGAAAACATCATTTAAAAAAAAGAAAACTTTAAACGACCATAACTTTGGTTAGGAAACTCGAATTTGCGCGTACGACCCCAAAAAAATGTCGTTTAGTGCCTAAAAAATTGAGTTAAAGTTTTTTATCATCGGTAGATACACAACGACCTGTATGCGGCTAGTGACAGTGTCTATGCGGTTGATGATTAGGAAGGATAAGAAACATGAATCACATTAAAACAACTGGATCAACCTGAACTAGTGAAATTGTTAAAACTTAGTACCTAAAAAAAACGTAGTTTAGTGTTCGCATGCAGCTAGTGAATTTAATTACTTGAAATTATGTTAGCGGAATTTTGCATATTTCAGTATAATTAGTCAAATTAGCGTATTTCAGCGTAATTTAGCGTAATTTAACATAATTTCAAGTAATTTAGCGTATTTTAGTATAAATATGCTAATTATACATCAAAAGAAGTAATCTAACAAATAATTTAAACAAAAAATTTGAATTTTTAGTGTTAGATTTCAGCATCTTGCTCTTCATAGTGTCTCTAAAAAAAAATTAAGGGTACCGGCCATTTAATGGCCGGTAGGCAAATAAATAGAGTACCGACCAGAAAATGGCCGGTAGGGATATTTTAATAAATACTCAGAGAATCTGAGTATATTAATTAATTTCTATTAAACTTTAGATATTAATAAAATATCGGCATTTGAACTCTCCTCATAAATTATATACATAATTATAATTTTATAGTCTGTACGCCGCATGAAACCAAATTAATATGTTAAAATCTTTACCTAACTAGGTGCCCGGATCGATTAATTTTCCATGGGCTGGCTAAGTACTAGAACAAAAATCCTCACATTGAATTTTTTTTATGTCCTAGTAAAA